>CM032452.1:1412583-1662510 GCA_019049505.1 Pachyrhynchus sulphureomaculatus | reverse complement strand
TATGGCAATTCCCACTCATACATCAAAGCACTTTTTAGCGCTGCTTTTGAATGTTGTCTATGCTCCCGTAGCTGCGATTCAGAGACCCCAAGTAGAAGCTCGATAGGGTTAGATCTGGAGACTGCGCCGTCAATCCAACAAGACAATGTTATTGTCTCTAAACCACGCATCGTAGCCGCGGATTTAATGACAAGGTGCATTATCTTGCTGGAATTGATGTCCGTCTAAATTAGGTCGCAAAAATGCGCGTTAGGGAAAGGCATCAGTACAGTTGCAGACATTTTATGTGGCTTTTAGCAGCCATGCATCCCCAGATCAGATTGGCTGTGGGGGTCCCTCCTCGTGTTTAACAGTAGGTACCACCGCAATCTGGATGGTAATCCTCGCCGAAATGCCGCCCACACGAATGTCCACAACCTGGACGTTCCGAATAGCCTGTACGAATAGGGGGAAAAAAAAAATAACACAGTTAAAAAAAGTAGTTATATATTTTGACAAATAACGGATTAAATTCAAGAGTAATTGTATGTAGGTTACTTTGTTAAAATAAATCATATAAAAACTTACGGCTGTCACAAAAGTTGGATTCGTCGGGCCCATACAACATTAAGACCAATCCTCTTCGCTAAAATGTTTGGTGCTTCAGAGCTCATTCATAAGCGTTTCTCTTCCTATTCCTAATCGTCTCTGAAAACCAAGGCTCTTTCTAGCTTTGCACCCTCTTCGCGAACTAAACGGCCTCCCAATCTCTTCCGACAGAGGGGAGTTGTAGCGAGCTCAGAGGATATTTTTTTTTTTTTTCGATTTTTAATAGACTCGCTCGGGGGATGAGTTTTCTGTCCTGTCGCCTCATTATCTTACGTTTTCTGCCTGTTCGTCATTTGTTGGCATGGGAGCCATCTCTAGACAGAACCTTTTAATAGCACATTGCACTGCGCACTATTCGCGAGAACATTTCACTAATTTGGCTATTTCATAACTTGGGACTTGCCTTGTTCATGTAGGGTTTTAATTTTAATTCGTTTTTCGGATGCCAAGCTCACTTTTCTTAGGCATTTCTAAATATAAGAATGTCCAGTAAAACACGCACGGAAGCTTCTTGACACTACAGAGTACTAAAAAGAGACTGATAAACATTAAAAATATTTTTCAATAAACCTCATTATCGCAATTTTGTGGGCCAGGTGTTCTATGGATCTGTAAAAGAGATTGTCTATTGTTTAAGTTAGCTTTTGACAACGCCGCCTATAGTATTGTTAAAACAATTAGTCTTTTTTTTTAATATTTTATGAGTTTCACATGTTTATTAGGGGTGCCTCATACTTTTGGCAAGGCTGTACATATATACATATATATATATATATATATATATATATATATATATATATATATATATATTATATATAGAGAGGTTTTCCATTAAGAGCGTCCTAACTTTAAAAATTGAATAAAAGAAAGAGTTTTTAAGCAAAATTCATTCTAAAACTTTTAAACAAGAAATTTTATGCCATTTAAGATTGAAACAAGATATCGCTCAAATGGCCGCCGCGACTCTTTTTTGCAGACACGAAGCCGCTTACACCAATTTTCGATGACTCGGGCCAGCATTTTCCGGCCTTACGCCGGCTATGGCACAACGAATGTTAACTTCAAGTGCATCAAGAGCTGCTGGTTTGTTGCTGTAAACTTGTGATTTAACGTGGCCCTAAAGAAAATAGTCCCAAAGGCGTTAAATCGCACGATCTCGGCGGCCAAACGGTAGGGCCATTTCGTGAAAATAATGACCCAACTTGGCGCGCAATAAAGCCATGTTTGGACCGGAAATATGGGGCGGTGCGCCATCCTGTTGGAATAAAAGTTGTCTGCGTCCATTTCGTCAAATTCTGGGAAGAAATATTCCTATAAACACTCGCTATTCACGGTAACGGTAGCTCCTTCCTCATGTTTAAAGAAATACGGTTCGATGATGCCTCTGTGCCATAATCCACACCAAACTGTGATTTTTTGCGGATGCGAAGAAGTCTCATGAATCACGGATGTAAGTTGGATTTGCTCCAATAACGGCAATTTTGCTTACTAACGAAGCTATTGAGCCAGAAATGGGCATCATGGGAGAAGATGATTTTTCGAATTCTGGGAGCGAGCGATGGTCCATAGGCTTTAGTTCTTCGGCTAATACCATCTTATACGGATGCAAACCCAATCGCAAAATTCGTCAAGTTACCGTCTGAGATAGCCCAACTCTTGAGAAAGGCGCGAAATTGACACATTTTTGTTCGCACGAACACTGACTCGAACGGAAGCGATGAGCGTTTGTTACACGTTGAGGCACTTTTTTATCGTGGAGATTAAATTCTCTCTCAAACTTATTCATTTTACGCTGAATAGCACGACCATTTGAAGCCGAAGCGTTCTTTTAACGTGAAGCGATTCATGACTGATTGGACACCTTATTAAACACAACTGACATCAGATGCCAAACATCTGCCAACCAACATGGTCGCTATTAGCTGTCAAAAGTCGAAGATCCCTAATGGAAAACAATTCCGGGTTTCAATCCGTTCGTTAACAATGAATTTGCACGACATTTCGCCAAAATCCCATTTGGCATTTTTAAGTGCCCTTGCTGCTGCTGCTACTCGATACTGTGATCTTGCTGCTGCTGCCGCTCGAAGCTAACTGAGGAACCGCAGTGCGGTCGCCGTCTTTTTATAGGTCGGCGTCTACGCAGATTGTAGGTGGGGTTCGGAAGTGTTCGTCCGGGCATCGGTGTTTGCCAGCTGGGTGGTAATTACGGGTTCCGGCGCTATGCTGACTTTTGCCTTCTCGATGTATTGGTTATTCCTTGCTTTAGCTAGTGGAACCTTTCATGTAGTGGAGATATTCAGTGCATCATCTCACTTATTTAGCTGTCCATTCTTTTCGATTTCCAAGGCTTCTCTGACTATACGTGTTTTTTATAATGTGAAATCGAGGCTATTTGTTTAGATCCCTCAAAATTGATGTTATAACCACTGTCATGATGGTGCTGAAAAAGAGCTGATGTTGTTTGTTTGTTTTTGATACTTGTTTTATGTTCTTGGATCTTCTGTTTGTTTGCCCTATGTACAATTTGTGGCAGTCTCCGCATGGGATGCTGTAAATTCCATGGTTTTCCAGTTTTCTCTTATCCTTGGAGTTACCCAGGATGTCTGCCAGAGTGTTTTGTGGTTTGTATGCTGTTCCTAGATTGTGTTTTTCTTAGGATTCTTCCAATCCTATCTGTAACTTCTTTCACATACGGTAATAGGACTCTACTTTGGTTGAGGTCGCGTTCTTCTGTCCTTGTCTGTGGATGGCGCTGCATTTCTAATGCTCTCCGTATGGACTGATCTTTATATCCATTTTACTTAAGGGCCCTAGTGATTTGTGCAATTTTTTGCTGTCTCGTGTCTGGTTCAGTGAGTCGGTATGATCTCGATACGAAAGTGTTGGCTGCCGACTGGATTTGGGATGGATGGTGGCATGAGCTAGCGTTTAAATATCTGTAGGTGTGGGTGGGCTTCCGGTAGACTGAGTATTGAAGTTGACCGTTGCTTTTCCGCGTTATGAGCATATCAATTTCTTTCTTCTTATACTTCCAAAGTGAACTATATCCGGTGGTGGAAGTAGAAAAAAAACTTTGGAAGTAGAAGGAGGCAGCATAGCGCCGGTACCCGTAATTACCACCCAGCAGGCAAACACCGATACTCGGACGAACACTTCCGACCCCCCCCCCCCTACCTACAATCTGCGTAGACGCCGACCTATATAAAAGGAGGCGACCGCACTTCGGTTTCTCAGTTAGCTTCAAGCGGTAGCAGCAGCAAGAGCACTTGAAAATGCCAAATGAGATTTTGGCGAAACGTCGTACAAATTCATTGTTAGACGAACGGATTTTAATGTATTACATTCCACCATCCGTGAAAATCTTTATTTTATATATATATATATATATATATATATATATATATATATATATATATATATATATACATATATATATATACATATATATATAACATACATATATATATACATACGATTATATATATATATATATATATATATATATATATATATATATATATATATATACACATACACATACATATTTACATCCATACATACATAATTTTCAGAGGAGCAATTCCCTTCAAGAAATAGAATAAACTCCTGGTCAAAATTAAAGCAACAATCTGAAAATTAATGTATCTTTTTCTTAGGGTCAGTTTTAAAGTTTATCGAGTATTTGAATAGTACGCTATGCATATTTTGTTTCGTTGTTTCATGAGAGAAATTAAAACAATTCGTTTAGATTTAGAGTTTTAAAGAATTTTTTAGAAGATACACAATTTTCTGTAATAATGCGATAGATTTTCTTGAAAAGTAAGTTTATAAATTGTTCCCTTTTTCAAAGTAATACGTTTTTTGTGGTAGACTGTTCTATTTTTGACCCCGAAGAATTAGAAAAATGAATCGAACAAGGAATTTAACTGAACACGAGGTAGTGCGAGCCTCAGTTTTATTGGACGAGGGATACTGTGAGAGTTATGTTGCCAATTTGTTAGGCAAACATCGTTCCACAATAAGTCGTATGGTAAGACGCTTGAATGAAGTAGGAACTTATTCTAGAAGGCTAGGGCAAGGGCGAAAAAACGATGCACTAGCGACCTAGATGAACGTTTTATAAGACAATACGCTTTAAGGAACAGGACTGTCACTAGTTCTATAATAAGAAAACGAACTCGAAGCTGTTCGCAATGTCACAGTTTCTTCTAAAACAGTTAGAAGACGGTTAAATGAAGCTGGATTAAACAGTAGGAGACCAGCCACTGCGCCCTTACTTTACTAGAGAGAACAGAGTTGCAAAGGTTACGTTTTTGCTCGAATTCACGAAAACTGGTCTGTGGATGATTGGAAACAAGTTTTCTTCACACATGAAACTAGGGTTAGTCTAAAACATTCAGATGGTCGTGAGCGAGTATGGCGAAGACCAGGAGAGAGGTTTGCTCCTTTCAATATCTCTGCAAGGATTCCATTCGGCGGTGGGTCTGTTATGTTCTGGGGTGGCATCTGCTTTGATGCTCGCACAGAGTTAGTTCCTGCCCGTACGAGATCCATGAATGCTGACTACTATCTTGAGAATATTGTAATAGAACATGTGATGCCTTTCGGTCATTTTGGGGGCCCAATTTCCTGTTTATGCAAGACAACGCTCGACCTCACGTGGATAGGGAGGTACTCGATTATCTTAATCAAGTTGATATACCGATTATGCAATGGCCACCAAAAAGCCCGAATCTGAATCCGATAGAACATGTATGGGATCACCTTAAGAAAAATGTGAAACGTCATATACCTGCACCTAGAAACCTGAGGGAACTTGAAAATCCAGTTATCACAGAATGGGAGCAATTCCTTAAGATTTTATCCAAAATTTAATTAGAAGCATGCCTAAGCGCATAAACAATGTCATCCGAAGTAGAGGAGACAACACACGCTACTAGTGTCCCCAGTTACACCATTAATTTTGCTACTAGTGTCCCAGTTTATTTTTTTCATTATTAACATAATTTCAACGATTTTATTATTAGGTCTTAAGAATCATTTTAATTCGAATCTTATAGAGAAATTTGGTAGCTAATTCACTTTTAAAGTGTCCGAATAAGTTTTTTCTAACTTTTAGTGTAACCAATGTTCATAAAAAATTATTAAAATTAATTCATTATAGAGATTTTGTATGATATAATATATTGTTGCGTTAATTTTGTCCGGGAGTGTATTTCGGGTATGGTTAAGATGTTGCAATATTCAAAATATATATTTTTTACTTTAATTTTGTATCATGATTCCTTTTCAAACATGCTTTTATAAACTGAATAAGTTTTTTTAGTTTTTTTATGGCGTGTGGTCTTGTAAATAACGTAACAGCAAAATTATGTTTACATTGTAGAGGTATTTTGTTTTATTTTATACTCAAGAATTCTATTAAATGTCGCTAATGTGGCAAAATAAAACAGGTTTATGTCAGATTTAAAAATACCAAGCTGTTGTCTTACAACACTAAATATAATAATTTTAGTTTTTTGCACTTTGGGAAGTATCTTTTAGCACGAAACAGGGTTGTATGTGTATTATGTCAAAAAATACAGTATTAAGGTTAGAATTAAAACAACACTTATTTAATATAATAGAATGTTTTACATTATGGAATACTAAGAAATCAGATACAGTCGGTCAAGTAACAACGTGTCGCCTATAACTGGTATTCAGTAAAAGAAATCCCCTTTTTTGAGGTTAATCTTGACACACCTGCTAACAATATTTTGTTGAAAGAGATTTATTTCTAAACTTACTTATAGAACTTGATTACTGCATACTGCATTTCGCGCTTGAACTGTGCTATGCTCCAAAACTGAAAAACGCAACGGCTGCTAACGCAAAAAATGCCGCCACACCCAAGCTTAAACAAAACTATGTTAACCAGGAAAATGACATATAATTGAATTGAGACAATTAATACTAATACAAATTTACGAAAAATTGTTTTATTGGAAAACAGAGTTTACATTTTTAACGAGCTAACGACAACGACTTACAAATAAAACTAGTACCTACTATTTTCAGAGATAATTTAAATATGCTTTTAAAACAATGAACAAAACTAATACAGTAATGTACAAAATCTAAACCTAAACTTAAAAAATTTTTTCGAAGTTTCATTTCTGCAAAATCGCGAATAATTTCTTTCAGATCTAATTTACTACTCAATTCGTGTTCAACGGCCAACACTGCTAACCCATTAAGACGATTTTGTGTAGTCATAATTCTTAAATAATTTTTTTATTATTTTTAATTTAGAAAAAGTTCTTTCGCCGTAGTAACGGTTATGGGCAGGGTTAACAAAATTCTTAGAGCAGTGCTCAAATTTGGCCCAATTTTAAGGAGAGTAATAAATTTAAGAACGTCAACTGAACCTACTTTCTTAGTTAAAAGTGGAAGAACAAGGCCTATTTCGTCAGCCAGATCTAAAGCATTAAGATCTGACGAATTATCATCTGTTAAGACGTTTTTCGAGATCTTTACAATATGCCAGTAATTCATTTATACACATGTCTTTAAATTTATAAACATCATACAAAAATTTTAAAAGAGTCATTATAATTATTTAGTAGATTGAATCTGAGCTCCAATGCACTGATCGCCGATCTATAGTAAAGAAAAAAAATTCTGTTTTACATTTTTGTTTGGATCTTGTATCGGTTCGAAAAAATTTCGTTTTGTAGTCCGAACACGCTGACGTAATGTTCTCAATTCAAAGTTTTTCGTCGATTTCGCTGGCTAAAAAAAATGTATATAGCTTTTGAACCATATTAAAAAAATTCGCTGCCTCCAAAGATTTTTTTTTCCAAACCATTAATTACTAAGTTTAAGGAATATCTGCTGAAAGGTACGTAAAATGCTCTAGGTTTTAAAGTTTTAATTCTTGATTATACTCCCGATTTGTCGCCTCTCATATTTGAACCATTGTCCTAACTTTGACCTCTCATATTTTCCACTTTCAATCCATTTTTCCCTAACTCTTCCAATAAAATTTGAGATAATTCCTTACGAGTAGATCTCTCAATAGGAAGAAAAACCCAAAAAATGTTCACTAATTTTAGATTCGATTCTGATTGATCAATTTTTTTTTTTTTTTTTTATGGGTCTAGCACACGTGCTGCAGGGAAGTCCCTAAAGCGCTCCAGGAGCGGCACGAGTGCGGAAAAAGCGATTCACGTTGTTTCTTGAATCGCTGTAAATTGTACTCGGTGGGGAAACACAGCGCTGGGCAATTATTCCAAAGGGATGACGTTCCCATATAAAAGATTGCTTGAAAAGCGTTGTACGCGGAGTAACAAGCTGAACCTCATATGGATGCGAAGCACCAGCGCGACGTGTATTTCTAACATGCACCGCTTTGGGAGGAATAAGCGGGCTACATCCTTCGAACACTTTCCATGAAAATACTTGTAGAACAGACTCAAGTCGCCAACCGTTCTTCGATGTTCTAACGAATCAAGGCCACCGGTCAATTCCGGGTCCCCAATCAGACGGACCGCTCTTTTCTGAACAGAATCCAACAAATGCAGTGTATGTTTGGGAGCGGAGCCTCAAACATGGAAGCAGTATTCCATAGTTGGTCGAATTTGGGCTTTGTAAAGAATTAACAGTTGCTGTGGGGTGTAAAGCTTTCTGGTTCTAAATAATATTCCCAACTTTTGAGAAGCTCTCCTTGCTATGCCTGCAACATGTTCATGCCAAGACATATTTGCTCCCAAACTAACGCCCAACAAATTGAGCGACGATGCTAGGGAAATGGAGTGCCCCGACATAACTATGTCGGGTTCAGCAACGTTAACTTTTTTAGAAAAAAACTGCCGCTTGGGTTTTTTGTAGCGTTAAATTCCACTTGGTTACTGTCACCCCAAGATAGAATTTCTTCCAGGTCTTTGTTAAGTTGAATGACCTCCTGCTGTCTGCGGATACTCGCCTGAGCAGCCGATGTCCGAGCGTTCAAGGTGAATGAAGAGACAAGCGTACTGTCATCTGCAAAGCTATAGACTGGATTCCCGGTCTTTTCCAGCAGATCGTTAATGTAAGTGAGAAAGAGAGTAGGAGACAGTATGGAGCCCTGGGGCACACCGGCGTTGATAGTGAGGGTGTTAGAAAGAAATCCGTCGACCGCCACTCGTAAAGAACGCTCTCTGAGGAAACATGAGAGCCACAAACAGAACCTTTCAGACATACCATAAGAGCGTAACTTAGCCAACAGTCCATCGTGCCAAACACGGTCGAATGCCTTGGATATGTCAAGAGCAACCGCTCGAGATTCTCCAAAATGTTCAATTGCGTTGTTCCAAACATGTGTTACATAAGTCAGAAGATCTCCTGTTGATCTATGTTTACGAAAACCATATTGGTGATCGCTAATAATATTGAATCGTTCAAGATATTTTAGAAGATGCTCATTGATAACCTTTTCCATGACTTTCGATATTATTGAAAGCAGTGCGACTGGTCGGTAGTTATTTGGCAAGGTCTTCTTACCTTTTTTAGGTATCGGCTGAACCGTGGCACATTTCCAGCAGACGGAAATATTCCCTTTCTGTAGGATAGGTTCAAAAGTCTACAGAAAACTGGTGTTAGTTCCCTTGCACAGTTTTTGAGAACTATGGCAGGTATTCCGTCAGCGCCAGAAGCCTTCTTGGTGTCTAGCTTCATTAAAATACGCTTTATGATGCGCTGTCTGAAGACAACATCGGGCATCCTTGACTGCAATATGGGAATAGTAGGTGGTGTTTTTCCTTGGAAATCGACAGTAGAATGTGAAGCAAAGAGTTCAGCCAACAAGTTCGCTCTCTCAACAGTGTGGTTGCAATGGAATTATCTAGCCAATTTGGTAAAATTATGCTTTTTAGCGACTGCCCGACCTGAATTGTGTGCCTCCGTTGATTGTGTGCCTCCTGGTTTCGTCGATAATTCCCTTGCATCTGTTCCGGGCATGAACAAAGATGTTACGATTTACGGTGTTAGGATTTTCACGCCATTGTCGATAGGCAATATGTTTAGAAGCAACAGCTTCTTTGCATTTTCGATCGAACCAAGGCTTGCCGTTGGAGGAGCATTTCTTCGAAAAAGGGATGTAAGCTTCCATACCAGCCAAAATAACATCGGAGACCTCCCTGGCGCAGTCAGATGGGTTATCGGATCGAAAACAAATGTCCATCCAAGGAAAGTTCGAAAGTATTCCATAAGATCTTCCCATTTAGCAGATTTGTAGTGCCAAATCTTGCGCGGCCTAGGCGCCTCTCTGTCACTGATTGGCAGGATACTCGATGTCGAAAGCAGTTTATGGTCGGAAGAACCTAACGGCGGATTTACAGTAACCGTGTAAATCTCCGGTTTGGTGGTTAAAAACAGATCAAGAAGACTGGCGAACTCCCCGTCTCGATCAGGAATCCGTGTTGGTTCGTCAATAAGCTGAGTTAAGCCATAACTGATTGAGAATGATTCAGCTTCACGACCTTGTTCGTCGGTAGTATTGGATTATTTAAGCCAGTTGATATTGTGGACATTAAAGTCGCCCAGGATGGCAATTTCGGCACTTGGATAGTTACTTTGTAATAGAAACATATCTTACTACAAATGTCATTTGTTCAACCTTACTCGCATCGGGAGTGCAATCGAGAATGACGAATAATATTTCGTTTTTTGTACTTATTATATAAGACTTTATGTTATCATGTAATCATCCAATAATTTCATTCTGGATGTTTTTCCCTAAATATGACCCTCTATTTTCTTCATTGTTGAGGATTCTCCGAACGTGTTCCTCCATTATTGGGTCAAATTCAGTTAGCAATTGAATTAACTTTAGGAAATTTCCATTATTATGTTCATAAAGCTTGTCGCTTATACCCCGGACTGCTAGAGAACTTTCTCCAAGCAGTTTAATAACTGGTATTATACGTAAAATCACTTCATGCCAATATTTAATTTTAGCTTTAATAAATCTCTTTGTAGCTGAATCTACTGTTTGACAAGTTTTCAACCTTCGTTTTAGCTCTATCCATGATTTCAAATTATGCTTTCTTAATACCTCACCAATATTTTACCAGTTTCTATAACCCTGATTTGAAAAGGAGCTTAATTTTGAATAATCAAAAAGTGTGCAACAAAAACAGAACATGGAATCTTTAAACACAGAATATATCAGCCAATCTCTCGCGACTTGTTCTCCATTTTTTAAAATCCTATGATAGTGTTTTCCACTAAATCTTCGATTTGGATTTTGATTGTCAAACGGAAATCGTAACGGAATAAAGGCGATAATGGACCTTTTTTAACTAAAAATATTCGATCTGAGTCACTTATACGATCGGGCCATAATCCTGGGTCTGATGATAGAGTTAGGTTGAGGCTTCCTTCATTTTCATTGTCTCAAAACTTATTGAATTCTGTTCCTGGCTGGGATAACTCGCAATTTCATCTTTATTATTGGTGTCGTCTTGATAATCCAAATCCAAATCAGAATTGACGGTAGTGTTCAGATCCCGGCAAACGCTTGGTTTTGTTTGGAACTACTTGCATCTTTTAAGAAGCTATGGCAACGCTCCTGCCTGCTTTTGAAGCTGGGTTTGCTTCTCCAATCTCTTTTTTTTATATTGACTACCAGATAGCCTTTTTTTCCTCCGTCAGACATTCTAAAACAAAACAATCTATTTAAGGATCTGATACCGTAATACGACAAAAGCATGATTCAAAGCTTAAAAATCGTCCCAACAGAGAGCGGAACCTAACCATAAAATTTACATTTAACAATAACGAATTTATTAGTACATGTACAACTTATTATTAGCGTAGAAAAATCTAAAGTACAAAGATTACAATACGAATCTAAGCCTCTCTTACCTTTTAGCACAATGAAATCGTTACTTTCCATATCCACTACACTTGTAACTAACTCAAACTGGATCACTACCACAACCGGACGTTGATGCATAAATAAAGCATTGTTTTAAATCTGACTCTCTCTTATACCTGAGTAGAAAAGGCTTGTTGAATCCTGTCTGCGGCCCAGAACTTCTGGATATTTCTATAGACAGGCTTCTGGCAGAAGCCTATCTATTCCTGTTGTATTTAATTTTACTACTCATTTATTTTCTATATTCAATTAATCGAAATATATTTTTGTGGGTGTGTTGCGCTCTAGTAGTTCAGGCGGTTTTGCCGCCCCTAAATGTTGCCGCCGTGAGCAGTTGCCTACCTTGCCTGCCGCCTAGAGCCGGCCCTGCTAGAAGGCATTAGTATCGACGGCTAAAGGGTGATTTATCGATAAAAATGAGTATCGGATTCTTCAAGTGGATAATCACCCCAAACATCGGAGTAAAACGTGTTGCCAGTGGAAAGGGGAATTCACTATCGTCATGCTAGATTGGCCATCCCAGTCGCCCGACGCACACCCAGTCGAGAACGTGTGGTCATACATCAAGCAAAAGCTTCGTAGTGAAAGGTATATACAGTGAAGCACCTATCACAGTAAATTCGAGCAATTTGGAAATCTTTTCCCCAAGAATACGCGAAGAATCTCGTTGAAAGTATGCTCCACAGATGCCAAGCGACATCGACGCTGATGGGGACTGAACGAACTATTAAATCATTAGCATTTTAATAGCAATCCTTTACTGTCGAATGATGTAAAAAACTTTTAAATAAATACATTTTTCAATGAAAAATGCATGACAAGTTCTTTTTTGACCGACTGTAGTCAATGCAAGTACAATGATAATTATAATTTCATATTTTGACTGTTAATCCAGTTCAGTATAAAGTCTGTAGCCTGGAGGAAGTTGCGCAGTTCTCCTGCATTTGCCTCCATTGAACAATTCCATCCGATGTGGACGACTATCTTATGGGGTTTACTGCAGTTATAAGCCGGTGAATAAGACCAGATTATTAGCTGAATTTTTAAGGGTAGATGGCTTTCCTTCTCATGTTGTTTCGGATTGTTTCTGTATTCATTTTAGCTATGATGTTTCTCAAGATATTTTTTGTAGAACGGCGTTCTGTTCATTGCTACCCCCCAAATATTTTGAATACAGGATGTCTTAGTACGTTGTTGTTAAATATAACATTCAGTTTTGACGTGCTAATATATTACTTAGATGAAAACTACGTATTTCAGTTTTGTTCATATTAGGAGGAAGTTTGCAGTTAGCGAAATATTTTCCCAGTACAGTTTAGTCTGCCCTTAGTAAGTAGCTTGCCTCCTCCATATTTTTGCGGCGGAGTGCTAGTGCGAATTTTTTTCGCGTTTGTTGCGAGTAGATCCGAAATGTAGAGACTGAAGTGGATAGGTGACCGTTATTAAGTTTCCAGACCCTACTTTTGCCCTTGTCGGCGATTATTTGTAAAAGTCGGCCACTCGGCATATTGTTTTAATATATATCGCTATTCAGTTGCACGGCACTTTGTTGAATCGTTTATATAGAAAATTTTCTTTCCAGACTATATGGTATGCTGCTGTCTGATTAACAAAGACTACAGAGCTCTTATGTTTGCGGTGGAAACCAGCCTCAATACATCTTGTTAGGCTGAGAACTAGGTTTAGGCGGATGCGGTGAGGCCTGAAAACTAGCTTCTTCCACTGGAACATTCTCTAGTGTCAGTAAGATGAGTCAGTTTAACGGCCATAGGATGATAGCCTTCGAGCAGATTTCTGGGCTTTCCGAGAGATGGCAGCAGAAATAAAAAAAAAGCCATATGATTTTCACTTAGTGTTCAGTTAGTGTCTATTAGTTTGCGAGTTACTTGCTGTTTAAGTGACCCTATTTTTGATTTTTAAAAAACTATCAAACAAAAAAAATTTCGAGTGTTGATTAAACATTGCTTTTGATAGGAAAAAATACAGCCAGAATCCAAGAAAGGCTTGGCAAGTGTTATGGCACGTCTGCTCCGTCGAGAGCAACTATATGTCGATGGTTTAGTGAACTTAAATACGCCCTACAAGCACCGATGATGCAGACGTCCAAATGAGGCAGTCACTCCAAAAAACACAAAAAAATCCACCATATGATTCCGAATGGCCAAAAAGTGAAAGTGAGAGAGATAGCTGACATCGTGAAGATATCAATAGAACGCTTGAGGCATATTTTGCATGAATATGTGCATATGTAAAAGCTATGTGCCCGATGGATTCCGCGCACGTAACGTAACGTGTGGAAGACTCAGAACGCTGTTTCGCACTGTTTTTTCGAAAACCAATGGATTTTTTGCATCGATTCGTAACAATGGACGAAATATGGATCCACCATAACACGCCTAAGCCTAACAGACAGTCCACAGAGTAGCTGGAACCGCATGGAAGCCGACCAAAGCGTCCAAATACACAAACATTAGCTGGAAACGTTTTGGCCCGTATTTTTCGGGATGCACCTGGAATAATACTGATTGACTATCTTGAGAAGGGGCGAACAATCACTAGAGACTATGATATTGGTTTATTACACCTTTTGAATGGTGAAATTAAGAAAAAAGGCGGCATTTATCGAAAAGAAAAAACCATAAAATCGATGTTAAAATTGGACCATATGAATTGCTTCCGCATCCACCGTATTCACCAGATCTGACCCTCAGCGATTATTAAATCTTTCCAAATTTGAAATGTCGAATGGAAAATTGAGGCTTATTTTAGAAAACTGGACAAATCTTAACTATATATGAAAGGTATCCAAATGTGGAAAGATCGATCGCGAAAGATAAGTGTATTGCTCCAAAAGGAAACTGTGTTGAAAAAACGAAATCGATTTTTATAAAAAGATTGTTTTTTTCTTCAAATGTCATGGCGGCCAATTAGGCTAAAATGGGCTCATTTTTGCAACTAAAACAATGTAAAATATAAGATTTCCTAAATTCCCTAGAAACCATATTGTCTTCTAAGCATTTTTTAAAAAATTCTTACCTGTGTCCAACACCACAAAATGGAGATAATGAAAAAAATAGTGTTTATCCATCATGACACAAAAACTGTATTAACACGCTTTTAAGTAAATTAAAGTTAACTATACACTAAGATTAAATCACATCATTATCATTAGTGTTAATATAGAAAAAAAAAATATTGATGTAACACCACAATGTATAAAAAATTTGTCAGTGACGTAGAAAACTACGTTGAAGAATACTTTTTTTTTATTTTTGACTCAGATGTATCCTTGAAATCTACCTTTTTTTCACCAACGAAAAGACATTTTAGAGCTAAGGTAATTTGATGTTTTGTAGTTAAAAATAATACCTCAACAAAACTACAAGGCTCATCTTCTACCTTCATAGACCTACGAGTATCATTTATATTTCTACGCGGCTTCTATGTCCAAAACATCAACTGACTAAGTATAAGGCAATGAAACTAAATCTTTTGCAATTAATTGTTGCCTTACTCTATTAATGAAATATGATGGATGCCTAAGCATGATATGCAGTCTGTACTTTTAGTCTATTGTTAGTTAGGGATGGGCATTTTTTTCATTATATATCGATAATTATCAATATATGCAATAATGACAGATGAATTCAATCATCCATCAATCATCGATATATTGATAATTATGGACAACTATCGATTGTTATTGATAATTCTTGGTATATCGATAGTTATCGATACATCGATAATTATAGATATATCGGTAGCATCACTTATTTTCACCTCTGGTAATCATTTTAGAGAGTGATATTTTTTTGGAAGTAAACCCACGCACCGGTAATCAATTTTTGAATAGTAATTAATAATACACTAATAGTTATCTAATTTTCCCGAGGAAAATTAGAAAATACAAGATACAAAAAATGCTGAGGAAATTAAAAACGTTGTAGAACAGAATAAAAGCTTAAAAGTTTTTGAGAAAAAAGAACACAGTGGGAAGGAAAGACATATGCAAGATTAAGGACATGCATGGTAATGTAATAACAAACAAAAGATATATTTTATAGATCATCGAATTATTTTATCAACAATTATATTACCTTACAAGATAAAAGAACAAAAATCAACATACCAAAAGTCCTGAATCAGGGGCTGGAGGATATCCCAGATATCACAGAAGAAGAAATCACTTCACCCTTGAAGGACATGAAAATAACAAGAGCTCCAGGTGAAGACAACTTTGTAGTAAAGGCAATTAAACAAGGAGGACAACAAATTATCAAATCACTGAAAAAATGTTATTCAATAAATGCCTCCTGGAAAGAATAACTCCATCGCAACGGAATAATGCAACTATCGTCATCATGCATAAAAAAGAGATACTTCAGACCTTCCACAAACTATCGACCCATTAGCCTCCTGAGCCATGTATACAAGTTATTCAGGCAAATACTTACCAAACGTCTAGAAAATAAATTCGAGTTTTTTCCTTTCAAAGAGAACAAGCAAGTTTCCGCTCGGGGTATGGAACAAACTACCATCTGCTTCACAGTTAAAATCCGTAATGAAAAATGTATAGAATATAATAAGCCTCTTGTGCTCATATTTGGTAACTTCGAAAAGGCTTTGATTCTATAAATCAGCAGAAACTTTTGGAAGCGCTTACTGAGTGTCGTATTGATCATCGATATTCCAATGTAATTAAATAGATACACTACGTCAGAAAGTATTTACCCCACCTAGTTATTTCAATCCCAAGACAATAAAAAAACAAACCAAGATAATATATATATATATATATTATATATAATATATATATATATATTATATATATATTTTATATTATATAATGAATTTTTATAAATTATTGTTTATTTTCACATTATTTACAGTCTAGAAAATCAGAAAAATATTCCTGATTTTCCAGGATTTTTCTCATCTATGTGACCTCCTTTGTTTTTAATTACCGCTTTACAGAGTTTCGGCATTCTGTCCAGTAGTTTCTTCAAAGTTTCTTCGGTTATTTTATCCGTTCTACTTGTAAAAGTTCTCACAAGTGATTTTCTGATATTGGCTTGAGTTTTCGAACACACCTGTCCAAATCCCACAGCAATTCGATGGGGTTCAAGTCGGGTGACCGTGGAGGCCAAGTCATCACTTTCAAGACGTTATCGGATTTCCATTGGTCCAAAAGTTCTCTAATTTGTTTAGCAGAATGTTTAGGGTCGTTGTCATGCTGAAAAACAAATTTCCCCTGAAAAATATCTCTTCCATTTGAGTTAGCAAAATTTCTTGATATGTTCTTTTCGCATAATTCCTTCTATCCTAAAGATTTTTCCAACTTTACCCCGTTGCCAGAACAACCCCAAACCATTACTGAACCTCCACCATGTTTTACTGCAGGCTTCCAACATCCTCTCTCCAGCTGACCGTCGCACGTAAACTCGTCGATTTGAACCGAAAATTTCGAATTTAGATTCGTCGCTCCAAAGGACGGAATTCCATTGTTCTGATGTCCAATTTTCATGTTCTCGGGCCCATTCTAATCGTTTACGTTTATTCACTTGCATTAGAAGTGGTTTCCTTACTACAACTCTCCCGTGTAGTCCACCTTCTGATAACCTATTCTTCACGGTTGTCACGCTGATGCAGATGGGCCGCTCCAGGTTTATTTGAGCCGTGATTTCTGGAGCGGTTAGGCGGCGATTACGTCTGCTGGTCATTGTTATAGCTCTTTCTTCAGCGGAAGTCATTTTTCGAGGCCTTCCTGAACGTTTTTGGTTGGAATTCCATGTCCGGCAAAACATTTTTTTTTTTTTACGATGTAATCCACCGTCCTCCTTGGCATCAGCATATCTTTAAATATTTTACCATAATATTCATTTTTAAAATTATAAATAATCTGTTACCTACCTATCTTCATAACTATATTAAATATTCTTATGGAATACATCATTATCAAACATGATCACGAAATGATTTCTACATAGTACGAACAAATTACAAAAAAACCATGAACTCACTATTTTTCAAAGGGCTGAATGACTTTAATAACTTGCCTATACATGTTAAGGAGTGTACCAGTTTAAGAGTTTTCAAAATAATCTCAATAACTTTATGAAAAACGGTTTATAATTATTCTTATAACCTTCTTAAAATGAAAAACCGGTCAAGTGCAAGTTGAACTTGCACAATTAGTGTTCCGTACGTTGATTGTTTTTAAAATAAATTTTTTTATTAGGGTGGTATAAAATGATCAGTGACTTCATAAAACACACCCCAAATGAGTTTTCAACAAAGTTTGTTTCCAATCTTTACTGAAAACTGGTGACCTTGAATTTTTTTTTTTTATATACCAAATAAATTATTAAAGGTAATGCACTCGTGATAATTTTCGTTCAATTTATACCCCGTGGAGAATATTCCAGAATTTTTTCAAAATTTTTTGATCAGTACTTTTCGAGATAAGGTAGGGGACAGCGATTTTTTAAAAGTAGTACGAAGAAAAGTGTGCGCAAGTATTAGATTATATATATTTTTTACTCGTGTTTTCAAAGCTTTCATTTGACACTACACTCGATGACCTAATAAAAAAAAAATTTTTTTCACTTCCGATTTCACCCCTCAAAACGAACCCTTTAAGTCAAAATTTATGTTACGGTGGTATAAAATGATCAGTAACTTCACAAAACACACCCCAAATGAGTTTTCAACAAAGTTTGTTTCCAATCTTTACTGAAATCTGATGACCTTGAAATTTTTGTTTTTTTTATATACCATATAAATTATTAAAGGTAATGCACTCGTGATAATTTTCGTTCAATCTACACCCCGTGGAGAATATTCCAGAATTTTTTCGAAATTTTTTGATGAGTACTTTTCGAGATAAGGCCCGGGACAGCGATTTTTCGCGAATTTTTAAAAATAATACAAAGAAAAGTGCGCGCAAATATAATATTATATATATATTTTTTACTCGTGTTTTCACAAACTTTCATTTGACACCACACTCGATGACCTAGTAAAAAAATTTTTTTTTCACTTCCGACTTCACCCCCCAAAACTAACCCCTTAAGTCAAAATTTAATTCTCAAAACTACATGGCTCTAATGAGGCCATCAATTCCTATATTATTACCAAATTTCACCTTTCTATGTCAAATAGTTTTCGGAGAAAATCGGGTGTGACAGACAGACAGATAGACAGACAGACTGAAGTGATCTTATAAGTGTTCCGAACGGAACACTAAAAATTAATATTCCAAAATATCTTGCCGTGTATTACTTTAAAATCATTGTATAAATATACTATTCATATGTGGGAATGAAATTATTTTGTAAATCTGTTACTTGTAAGACATCAAATTGTATTTGAAGAATTATATTAGAGTTCTAATTTAATATATTATTATTATATCACTCGCGATTTGTCGACTCGAGTAACCATTTTGATGTCTCGCAATTATCAGAGGCCTATTTTCAAGGGAAGCTTCTTTCGTTTTTGCCATTTTAACAAAACAATTGAGCCTGTATCAATGACTAAGTAAAATTATATAAAAACAACACTATGTTTTAATTTCCAATATATTTAAAGTCACTTGACGATTGTTTCACCATACAATGGCTTCTTCAGAAGTAAATATTCTTATTTACTTCTGAAGAAGCCATTGTATGGTGGAACAATTGTCAAGTGACTTTAAATATATTGGAAATTAAAACATAGTGTTGTTTTTATATAATTTTATTATGAATTTCCAACAAGTATCGGCTAACACAATCAAAGATGTCAGTAACTAAGTACTGTTTGCGAATGGTTAATTTCCAAAAGGGCAATGGTATTTATAGCATAGTTTTTATCATAAAATGTCACTAGGCACTTCCATAATCCCTAGAAACTTGAAATGAGTTCTTACTTCAACTGGAATTCTCAGAAATCGCCTCAAAACGATTGTCATTCAAAATTTGAAAATTTGTTCTAATTGGTTTTTAATTTATGATTTCACCAAAACGCCTTATCGAAACAATTTTATGATGGAGACTTGTGTTGTACAATTAAATTTACCTAATATAATAAAAGGGTTTAATTAGGTATTAAATTTTGGCAGTTACATTGAAATTTCTGGGTTGGCAAATACTTTCTGGCGGTAGTGTATATGAAAATGCCGCCGGTCATGTTAAAACACAAACTAACCAATCCACCAGCAAATTTAGAATCAAAATGAGAGTGCTTCAGGGTGATACGCTCTCTCCCAAGCTTTTCGTAACACTTTTGGAAAGTATTCTACAATCAATAAACTGGGAAAGAATGGGACTTAACATTGACGGCGAAAATTAATAACCTCTGTTTCACCGACGGCGAAAAGTTAAATCACTTCTGTTTTTGCCGACGACATGATCTTAATAACAGACAAAATATAAGGAGCACATGCTTCAGGAAGCTTCACGAAAGGTTGGTCTAAAAATCACTCTATCCAAGACCCAGTTTATGACAAATCTAACCCTATAAAAGTGAATAACATAGAGATAGAGCAAGAGCACCAATATAAATACTTGGGACATGAAATCAGCATAGGACAAAATAACCAAACACATGAAATTCAGCGGAGAATAGGTCTCCTTCTGGGCTGCATATGGAAAACTGGCCTATATATTCAAATCTAACCTTCCTATGTGTTGAAAAAGAAAAGTATTTGACAGATGTATACTCCCCATTCTTACGTACGGAACCGATACTCTCACAATGACGAAGAAAAACATCAATAAAACATGTATCACGCGGCGAAACATGGAGAGGTCAATGTTAGGCGTGACTCTTAGGGATCATATCCCAAAACACATAATCAGGAAGAGAACGGGGGTACAAGACGCACTCATATTCATTCTACGTCTTAAACGAAGCTGGGCTGAGCATGTTGCTAGGTCTACGGATGGACGATGGACAAAGAGAATTATGGAAGGGCGACCAAGATCCGAAGCCTATCGGAGTAGAGGTAGACCACCAAGTCGGCGAACTGATGATTTGAAAAGAGTGGCTGGAAATTGGGTACAAGCGGCCCAGAACAGAGAAAAGTGGCAAGACTTGAGGGAGGCTTTCGTCCAGTAGTAGACAGTATAAGCTGATGATGATGGTGATAATAATTATCGATAATCCATAGACTGATAACTATCGATATATCTATAAGTTAATATTATCGATAGGTAAGTGTGCCATTGACTATAAATAAAAAAAAAACTATTGTCGCCCATTTTTATTGTTTACTATCAGTCCTGAGACTTATGGTACACTCACCGTTAATTTTCCGTTACTTTCTTTCGCCCATAAACCAGGGTTGCCAGGTGTTCGGTATTTTACCGAACCGTTCGGTATTTTAGCAGTGTGTTCGGTATGGCAAAAAATACCGAAGTATGGGCGGTTCGGTATTTTTTCTAATAAATCTTTCTCCCTAATAAACGATTCAACTGTCAGATGCAATCAGTTGATGCGATGTTGCCGCTTCGAGCACGCGCTCACTGTTTTCGCTCGAGGATTGCGGATCATGCATATCGTTTTCCATCTCTTTCTTACGCGCGCATTGAGGGCTGCGCGAGTCGCGCGACTGCCGGACGGCCGTACGTAAGTCAGTCGCAAATGATCGTTTAACGTGATTGGCAATAAGATTATTTGGTCCTTTGTTGCTAATGAAAACAGTGGATTGCCAGAGTGCTACATTTACTTTGTGCACCATCTTTTAAATTTAATTATGAAGCGTATTAAGATTCTTGAATCAGAGTACATCACTCCGCTAAAGGTTTATGATGTTATGGCTTCAATAAAAGATGATATAGAATCACGGAGGAATGATTGCTTTTTTGGAGCAAAAGCAAACCAAGAAATGCAAAAACTGAATGAGGTAGATCGTAATAAATTCAGAAGCGAAGCTCTCGATGCGTATAAAAGAACAGAAGATATAGATTATATGAAAAAGTGGTTCGACTACGAAAACTCTCCATTCAAAGCATTTAAAAACGTCAATGTAGAAAAGGTAATACCAACATTTCAAAATTTTGTAAAAGCATTAAAAGCTGTAGGTGTTGAAGATGACATTGATAAAGATGCTTTGTACGAAGAGATTCGCGTTCTCCAAAAAACCTTGGAAGCAATAAAAAACCAAGCTTCTTCATCAAATACTACATTTTCGTGGAAGACGTTTCTAAAGGCAGAAGTAAGCCCTAACTTAAAAAAGATAATAAAAACGATAATGGCAGTGCCATGTAGTAATGCTCATGTGGAAAGAGTATTTAGCCACATGAACCATTTGTGGACAGACAGCCGTAATAAATTAAGTGTGGACATGGTGAAGGCTGAATTATGCATACGGTGCAATTTCGGTCTGACATGTCGCGAAATGCAAGGGGCAGTTAAAGCAAATAAGAAATTGCTGGAAGCGTGCATTAGTGACAAAAAATATAATTTTTAAGATTTTTTTTTTAGTTTTTTTTTGGTTTTTTTTGTTGTGCAATGTTTGTTTGTATAGTAATATGTAAGTAAATAACCGGTCAAGTGCAAGTTAAACTTGCGCAATTAGTGTTCCGTACGTTGATTGCTTTTAAAAAAAAAAATTTTGTTTACAGAGGTATAAAATGATCAGTGACTTCACAAAATACACCCCAAATGAGTTTTCAACAAAGTTTGTTTCCAATCTTTACTGAAATCTGATGACCTTGAAATTTTTGTTTTTTTTATATACCATATAAATTATTAAAGGTAATGCACTCGTGATAATTTTCGTTCAATTCACACCCCGTGGAGAATATTCCAGAATTTTTTCGAAATTTTTTGATAAGTACCTTTCGAGATAAGGCCCGGGACAGCGATTTTTCGCGAATTTTTAAAAATAATACAAGGAAAAGTACGCGCAAGTATAATATTATATATATATATTTTTTACTTGTGTTTTCACAGGCTTTCATTTGACACCACACTCGATGACCTAGTAAAAAAATTTTTTTTTCACTTCCGACTTCACCCCCCAAAACTAACCCCTTAAGTCAAAATTTAATTCTCAAAACTACATGGCTCTGATGAGGCCATCAATTCCTATATTATTACCAAATTTCACCTTTCTATGTCAAATAGTTTCGGGGAAAATCGGGGTGTGACAGACAGACAGACAGACACCGAAGTGATCTTATAAGTGTTCCGTACGGAACACTAAAAATTAAGATGTAAGTGAGAAAAAATATAACCGTTTTATATTGTCATGTTCCCTACTTGCTAATGATTATGTTCTCTTGTGCAATTGTACTTCGTATTGTAATAATAGTAAATAAACAGTTATAACGTTTTTTTTTGCTCACTGTTCGGTTTTTTTTAAAAAAAAAGACCTGGCAATCCTGCCATAAACTGATTTTAACATCCAAGAGTCAACAAAAACTAAACCATCCAAATTTTGACTTTACTAAATGGGAAGAACTGAATTAATTTTTCGCCTTAGATAATTGGTTCTTTTAGCTCTAACAACCTATCTGAATTTTGCTATGGAAGTTCCTGATAATATTTTAGCTTACATCTTCTTTTTCGAAGAAATGCCAATAGCGAACTGTGGGTCGATCAAAGATGCAACGAAGCTATCGCTTTCAAACGTTTTGCCTTTCAACATCATACTTCATAAAATTTACCATCTTTGTTAGTGCTTAAAACAAATACTAACAAATAAATTAAGAAGCTAAGGAGCCGCGCAGTCAGAAAATTATGATAAACTTCTCTCCTGTCCAGTGGCTTAAGATCGCTTTTAGGGGTAATCAAAATTTCACTGAATTTTTTTTTATTGGTCTAGCACACATGCTGCACGGAAGTCCCTAAAGCGCTACAGGAGTGACACGTGTGCGGAAAAAGCGATTCACGTGGTTCTTGAATCGCTGTAAACTGTACTCGGTGGGAAACACAGTCCTGAGCAAATTATTCCAAAGGTATGATATTCTCCATATAAAAGACTGCTTGAAAAGCGTTGTACGAGGAGGAACAAGCTGAACCTCCGACGGATGTGAAATATTAGCGCGACGTGTATTTCTAAAATTCACCGCTCTGGGAGGAATTAAGCGGGCTACATCCTTCGAACACTTTCCATGAAAATACTTAATCAACTTTACCACCATTTATATTGTCAGAAAACACTATTGCAACGACATCTGTTGAAAAAACCAACTTGTTAGCTGGACGCTGTGATAAACTGCCTATTTCCAGAAAACACCACACATTATTTCCAATTTTCCAGTAACTTTGTCTTTAAAAAATATGCCAGTAAAGGAACTCCAGTTTTTTGTAGTTGTAACATTGTAGAATTTAGCTCTACACACACAGATTTTACTCAAAAACATAGTATACATCTTCAGGGACATAATTGGGAATCCGAAACTCAGAAGAAATCCTGGTCTTCGAAGCATGGCAGAAAATTTTATAAATTAATAGAAACTACGCCGCTGTTAAAATCTGTCATTTTTCTCACGATCTGTCAGCTATTCTCCCAATTTTGATTAAAGGAGTGTGTAATTTTATTTCTTTCTAAATTAATATTTTTCCTTTTATGTTGATTTGATTTATTTCGTTTCAATGAAGCACGGCAACAGAATTTTGCCATTTCATAATTTATTAAAGAAATTACAGGACTTGAGAGGGTTTTGCTTAATGCCTGACTATGAATTTTTCTTTTTAGTAAAAAATAATAAATACGTTTAAGTCGAGAGTTTTCAAACGTGAGGGGAAATTACCGTATGTTTACCCACTACAGTCTCAAGCAAGAACGTGCCGCGCATTGTTCATTAAAAAACATATTTATTTAAAAGTTTTTTACATCGTTCGCCAGTAAAGGATTGCCATTAAAATGCTAATGATTCAGTACTTCGTACAGTCCCCATCAGCGTCGATTCTTGGGGCAAAGATTTCCAAATTGTCCGAATTTGCCATGATAGCTGCTTCACTGGGTACTCCTTTGTACTGCGAAGCTTCTGCTTGATGTATGACCACCCGTTCTCGACTGAGTGTGCATCGGGCAACTGGTCAATCTAGTGTGACAATCTCCTTTTTAGTGGCTACATGTTTTACTCCGATGTTTGGGGTCGTTATCTTCTTGAAAAATCCACTTCTCATTTTTATCGACACACCACTGCTTGGCAGCCGATACCAATGTCTTCTTGTAAATCTGTAAAACATTTTTTCAGCGTTCAAATTGTAGGTAAAGATGAAGAATCTCCCAAAACCTTTTTCTGACAAACATCCCCAAAACTTGCCAAATAACTACCGACCAATCGCACTGCTTTCAATAATATCGAAAGTCATGGAAAAGGCTATCAATCAGCATCGTCTAAAATATCTTGAAGGATTCAACATTATTAGCGATCACCAATATGGCTTTCGTAAAAATAGATCAACAGGAGATCTTCTGACTTATGTAAAACATGTTTGGAACAACGCAATTGAACACTTTGGAGAATCTCGAGCGGTTGCTCTCGACATATCCAAGGCATTTGACCGTGTTTGGCACGAT
Source organism: Pachyrhynchus sulphureomaculatus (assembly GCA_019049505.1). NCBI lineage: Eukaryota > Metazoa > Arthropoda > Insecta > Coleoptera > Curculionidae > Pachyrhynchus > Pachyrhynchus sulphureomaculatus. The sequence continues at coordinate 1,637,503 of CM032452.1, read as the reverse complement.
GGGCTGTTGGCTAAGCTACGTTCTTATGGTATCTCGGAAAAGTTCTGTTTGTAGCTCTCATGTTTTCTCAGAGAGCGTTCTTTACGAGTGGCAGTCGACGGATTTTTTTCTAACACCTTCACTATCAACGCCGGTGTGCCCCAAGGTTCCATACTATCTCCAACTCCCTTTCTCATTTATATTAACGATTTGCTGGAAAAGACCGAGAATCCAATCTACAGCTTTGCAGATGATAGTACACTTGTCTCTTCATTCACTTTGAACGCTTGGACATCTGCTACTCAGACTAATATCCGCAGACAGCAGGAAGTCATTCAACTTAACAAAGACCTGGAAGAAATTCTATCTTGGGGTGACAGTAATCAAGTGGAATTTAACGCTACAAAAACCCAGGCGGCAGTTTTTTCTAAAAAAAGTTAACGTTGCTGAACCCTACATAGTTTTGTCGGGGCACTCCATTCCTCTAACATCGTCACTCAATTTGGGAGCAAATATGTCCTGGCATGAACATGTTGCAGGCATAGTAAGGAGGGCTTCTCAAAAGTTGGGACTATTATTTCGAACCAGAGAGCTTTACACTCCACAACAACTGTTAATTCTTTACAAAGCTCAAATTCGGCCAACTATGGAATACTGCTCCCATGTTTGGAGCTCCACATCCAAACATACACTGCATTTGTTGGATTCTATTCAGAGAAGAGCTGTTCGTCTGATTGGAGACCCGGAACTGACCGGCGCACAGTGGGGAAAAACGAAAAATCGTGTTTCAAAATTGTCTAGAGCCTTCAATTTTGGTTCGATTTGGACGATTTTTTTTTTTAAATTGAAGCTTATTAAATTCCGAACAAAGTTGTCGGAGCCGATTTTGTAATTAAACTTTTGTTTCAAAATGGCGGACGTCTTCAAAATGGCGGTTTCTGATTATATAGCGACTGAGACACAGAAAAACGCTTACAGTTTCAAACCAAGTTGTGCTAAAATGCGTGTATGTATGTTTTTTTATGTCGCAGATAATATATCTAATATCACAGTTACAAGATTAATAATAATGAACCCAAAATGGCTGCCATGAACAATAAAAGTATTATAAATATGAACGTACCATTATTATTTTATATCCATAACATTTGCATAAATAATTTCTTTAAGGTTGTTAATTATAAATATGTTTCAACAATTGACTTAAAATGACAAATCAAGTATGGCGGATGCCAAAATTGAATCGAACAAGAAAGTTTTTCTGTGGCATTTAGACTGTGGCAGTCAGATCATTCAAGTTATTCAAGTTTAGTTGCGGGATTTAAATTTTCATGCAGTTATTGCTAGAATATTGCTGCTCTAAATTTTTAAGTATCGTAGACCATGTTTTAGCAGATACAAAAAACAGCGATACACGCAGAAAAGGACAGCTCACACAGCTAGAAAATGGCTACAACAGCTAAAACGTTTTGTTAAAATAGGGACAGCTAAATATTTTGCTGCACTAGCCACATTGTTTGCTGTTGTAGCAAAAAAGTGGCTGCTATTGCTAAACAGTGGCACAACTGTAAGCGTTTTCTGTGTCTCAGTCGCTATATAATCAGAAACCAACGTCCGCCATTTTGAAACAAAAGTTTAATTGAAAAATAGGCTCCGACAACTTTGTTCGGAATTTAATAAGCTTCAATTTAAAAAAAAAATCGTCCAAATCGAACCAAAAATTGAAGGCTCTAGACAATTTTGAAACACGATTTTTCGTTTTTCCCCACTGTGCGGCGGCCTAGATTCGCTGGAACATCGAAGAACAGTTGGCGACTTAAGCCTATTCTACAAGTATTTTCATGAAAAGTGTTCGAAGGATGTGGCCCGCTTAATTCCTCCCAGAGCGGTGCATGTTAGAAGTACACGTCGCGCTAATACTTCACATCCGTATGAGGTTCAGCTTGTTACTCCTCGTACAACGCTTGTCAAGCAGTCTTTTATATGGAGAACATCATCCTTTTGGAATAATTTGCCCAGGACTGTGTTTCCCACTGAGTACAATTTGCAGCGATTCAAGAACAACGTGAATCGCTTTCTCCGCACACGTGTCGCTCCTGTAGCGCTTTGGGGACTTCCCTGTAGCACGTGTGCTAGACCCATAAAAAAAAAATGTTTCACGATACTTTAAACCAATCCGTTAATGGAAATTGACTATGCTCGTGGGGTATAGGTATAATATAACTCCAATTATATTCCTTCGGTCTCGATGTTTTCCTCTACCTACTCGATTCGTTTCTCTTTGTATTTTTTGCTTAGCAATGGTTTCTTGATTGTATTCCGCCACTTCAAACCGTTAGCCCGGAGATGAGTACGAATCGTTTCATACAATATATCCATACCTTTCTGCTTTAATTTTTGCGCCTTGACTCAAAGTTTATTAAGGATTTCATAAAAACATATTAACAATCAGTTTTTCATCATTGTCCGATACTTTTCCTCTCGAACCACGTTCTGGTAGATTATCAACATTTTTAAGGTATTTCTTACTGTTCTAACTGTTGAGTTTTTCTTGAAATTTTGAAAAATAATAGATTTTATCATTTGCCATAATTAATCCATACTTTTTTTTCGATCAAGAGCATGCGTTTTTTACAATTTTTGTTGTATATGCATTAAAAAGTCACTATATATATATATATATATATATATATATATATATATATATATATATATATATATATATATATATATATATATATATATATATATATATATATATATAAGAAAGTGTAGAGATTTCGGGAAAGCGGTCTTGAATAAAATACTTATTTGTTGTTAAAGAAAAACTCCATATTTCGCTGATATTTTTTCAGCTTCATCTGGAGTTAAAAACAACCAAAGTATTCCTCCATTGGAAGAGGTATCACGAAAAAATACATTCAATTTAAATATATATAACTAACAGAACAACGAACAGACAAGACGAAACAACATAGTGTGGCTCTGGCTGCAATTGTCATTGCAGCCAGAGCCACACTATGTTGTTTCGTCTTGTCTGTTCGTTGTTCTGTTAGTTATATATATTTAAATTGAATGTATTTTTTCGTGATACCTCTTCCAATGGAGGAATACTTTGGTTGTTTTTAACTCCAGATGAAGCTGAAAAAATATCAGCGAAATATGGAGTTTTTCTTTAACAACAAATAAGTATTTTATTCAAGATCGCTTTCCCGAAATCTCTACACTTTCTTATAAATTTTAACGGTCGAGAACATTTACTAAAAAAAAAAAAAAAAAAAAAAAAAAAAAAAAAAAAAAAAAAAAATATATATATATATATATATATATATATATATATATATATATATATATATATATACAGTTGTGGTCAAAATAATAGCAGTGCTTACTAAATTTTTATCAAAACATATTTATTAAGTTTTTTTAATAGAACAACTAAAACATAAATATGGTAACTTTGAAGCCCACCTAAGATGCATCTAAGTAATATAAGGCTAATTAATTAAATTCTTAAAAATCAAAGAAAAACGACAAATTTCTAAAAATTATGGTGGACAAAATAATAGCAGTGTTTTACTAAAATTACTGTTAAAAGAAACTGTACAACTAATTAACAATATTTTTCTTTTATGAGCATTAGACACACGTAATACTTAATTGTAAACCCTTTATTGACTATGACAGCTTCACAACGTCGCGGCACAGAGTTAACCAAATCTTGACATCTAAAAACAGGAATGCTTTTCCAAGAAATCTCTGATTACAGCCCATAGCTCGTCTTGATTCTTAGGTTTTTCACGTGCTACGCTATCTTTAATATCGCCCCACAGATTTTCTATCGGGTTCAGATCTGGACTTTGAGCTGGCCAATTTAAGACATTAATTTTTTTCTTTTCTAAAAATTGTTTACATAATCGACTGCTATGTTTTGGGTCATTGTCATGCATAAAAACCCATTTAAGTGGCATTTCATATTCTGCATAGGGCAACATAACGTCCTGTAAAATTTCAACATAAACACTGGCGATCATTATGTTTTTAGTCCAAAATATAGGCCCTACTCCGAAGTAGGAGAAACATGCCAATACCATTATTTTTGAACCTCCATGTTTAACTGTCTTAATAGTGTACTGAGGCTGATATGCGGTTCTTAAAGGGCGTCTAACGTATGTTCTGCGGCCTACATTTCCAAATAATACAATTTTACTTTCGTCAGACCACAGTATATTACGCCATTTAAATAGAGACCATTCAATATGTTCCTTCGCGAACTCTAATCGCCTCTTTCTGTGTCTTTTATTTAATAAGGGTACCTTACGCGGACCTCTTGCTGGTAACTTTGCTTCTTTAAGTCGTCGTCGTATCGTCCTAGGAGCTACATCCACTCCCACAATCTCCTGAAGTTGTGTTGATGAAGCAAATGGGTTTGCTTTTGAAGCTCGAACTATAAATGTGTCCTGTCTGGATGTAGTTTTGCGTTTACGACCGCGAGTTTCAGGTGTAGGTTGCCATTTTAAAAGCGTTTGCTACCATTTTAGCTGAGCATCCCAAAATATTTTGAATATGCATGTAAGATTTTCCATCACGACGAAATTTTCTTATCAATTCACGTTTTTCTTGAGAACAGTGCTTCTTCCTTCCCATACTTGTATTGAAAACAGAAAAAGTGTTGATAGATCTGACACAAAACTATTCTAAATTTGACAATTTAACCGAACACAAGGAGCAAAAACCATTTAGGTTTGAAACACACCAGTGTTAAGCGAGCACTGCTATTATTTTGACCAAGCAAAATTCATCTCCTGCTACAAAAAACGTAAATACTTTGTTTATATTTATTTTTATATACATATTTTTTGTTGAAACCTCAGCACAGTTGATAAGTTTTTGAACGAGAAAATATTTTTTGCCTTAATGGAATTTTGCAGTTACCTTTCAACAGTTTTAGTTATTTTTATTGAACCACTGCTATTATTTTGACTGCAACTGTATATGTATATATACAGAAAAGAAAAAGAAAATAGTAGTATACTGGGGATGCGGTCAAAATGTTGGCCAAAATAAAACTGTTTTGTATCTTGTCTAGCTTTCGTAATTATATTTATTCTTTCATCGGGGCTAGTAATCTACAAAGAATTACATTGTGTTAGCTACTACTGAAGTTACAAAAACGTTTGAAAGTAATCCTAATATATAGTTGAAAAATTTTCATCAAGACAATGCACCGTATCACAAGTCAATGGTTACGATGGCAAAATTACATGAATTGAAGTTCGCATTGCTCATCTACCGTATTCTCCAGATTTGACCCCCAGCGACTATTATCTATTCGCAGACCTCAAAAAAAATGCTCGCGGGAAAGAGATTTAACTCCAATGAAGAAGTTAACGCCGAAACTGAGGCCTATTTTGAAGGCAAAGACAAATCCTTTTACAAGAAAGGTATAAAATGTTACAAAAGCGTTGGACTGATAGTATCGCTCTTGAAGGAGACTATGTTCATGAATAAAGTCGAATTTTGCAAAAAAAAGTATGTGTTCTAAGTAGCTAGACCAAAAACTTTTCAGCCAACGTTTTAACTCCCTAAAATTCGAACTTTCGGTACGAAACACTTCAGTGTCCGTTCGACTATCTGTTTGTCCCACCCCGATTTTTTTCGAAACTATTTGACACAGAAGGTTGGAATTTGTCGCAAATTTAGGAATTGAGGGTCCAATTATAGTCGTGTAGTTTTGAAAATTAAATTTTGACTTACAGGGTTAGTTTTGGGGATTGAAATCGGCAGTGAAAAACATTTTTTTTTTGCATGGTCGTCGAGTAGGGTGTCAAATCAAAGCTTGTGAAGAAACGAAATCAACAATATATATGATGTAATACTCACGCAAATTTTTCTTTTTATTGTTTTTAAAAAATTGCCAAAAATCTCTCTAAGAATACTAATTATAAAATTTCGAAAAAATTCTGGAATATTCTCCATAAAGTGTAGATTGAATGAAAATTATCGCGAGTGCATTACCTTTGATAATTTATCTGGTATATAAACACAAAAATCGGAACCAATCTTCGGAAAACTCATTTGGGGTGTGTTTTGTGAAGTCACTGATCATTTTATACCCCCGTAACAAAAAATTTTATTTTAAAAGCAATCACGGTACGGAACACTAATTGCGCAAGTCCGACTTGCACTTGGCCGGATATGCCTGTTAAAATAACAACTTGATAGTATCAACCAAGTATTCTCCCTCATTTGAAATAGGCAATTTTAGAACTTCAAATAAGAAATATACAGGAAGGAAAGTAAACTTCTAAGGAAGAAAAGTACGAACAATTGCGAAAAAACAAATGATTATTGACTTTAACAATGTAATATATTATATTAAAAAAAACTTCGGAGAACTATTAGACAAAATTTTCTTTCTGAATATTAATTTAACAAAGCATACGTCAACGTAGCGTTTGACTCATTGTACAGGGTGAGCTAACGATAGAGTAAAGTTCATTATCTCATTTGTTTCGGGAATGACGAAAAAAATGTTAAATATAATAGTCATCATCCTATTTTCTAATTTATTTTTAAATTTTGCATACAATTTTATAATCTTTTTATTAATATTATATACCTAAATTAAAAAAAAAAAAATACTAGTTTTCAGTTTTGTAAATAATTGCCAGTAGCGCCATTGTTTCTGTAGGTGGAATACTCACAATTGGTACGAGCGTTCTGTAGAGACGAAAAAAAAAATCTATGTAAATAAATTGGAGTTAGATGCTACAGGGTGTTCAAAATAAATTTATGCATTTCGACTATTTTAATTGAAAAACCTCAAATTTTTTAAATGGCACACCCTGTATATTATTATTTTTCCTGATAGATTTTAAAAAACTCTCCAACTTTTACTTACTTATTTCTAATAGTTTTCGATTTATTTTCAATTTTTCAATTTTTTTACCCTTGTTTTTAATACACTTACGCTATATGTTAACATCATAGTTGCCAAGACAAAACAAAAATGTAGGCATTGTCAAATTTTGACATGTCTATTAAGCAAGTAAAAATAGTTTAATTTGTTGTAGTGAGTGACGTATATAGGTAATAGTTATGGATTTTTCTAAAAATGAATTAATCGATATGATTTATATACTGGGCGAGGTGGGAAAAAATTGTCTTTTAGCAGTAAGGCTTCACGGAGCGAAGTACCCTAATAGACGTATACCATCTAGAATATCTTTTCAGTGCTTAATGGAACGGTTTGATGGTAGTAGTAACGTTGAGTATACGAGACGGAAAGTAGTAAACTAGAATGCTACTAATGAGGAAAAAGAAATGGAGACTTTACTTCATGTTGAAGATAATCCCTAGGTCAGCAGCCGCCAACTAGCTGACTTATCTGACACATACCAATCTACAGCTAATCGCACCACCAGAAAATACAAGTATCATCCCTTTCATATGGAACTACACCAAGAACTTCAAGACCGTGATTTTGAACGACGAGTAAACTTTTGTACCACCATGAACGGAGCAATAATGGCCGATCCAAATTTTTTATCCTAAATAATATTTTCTGATGAAGCTACTTTTCGCAGTAATGGAGCAGTTAACAGCCATAACATGCATTATTATTCAACAGTTAATCCATTTTGGGTCCGGAAAGTTCAAAACCAAAACCATTGGTCGCTTAACGTATAGTGTGGAATATTAAATTTTCGAATTATTGGTCCATATTTTTTCCGCGAATCGCTTAATGGGTCTAGATATCTAAATTTTTTGCAAAACGAATTACCCCAGCTTCTTGAAGAAGTTCATAACTTTGAAAGGGAATAAATGTGGAATTAACAAGACGCAGCTCATGCTCATTACCACTGGGAAGTTCGGGAATTTTTAAACGATTATTACCCACAAAAATGGATCGGTAGAGATGGATCCATTCAGTGGCCCCCTCGATCATGAGACTTAACCCCTTTAGACTTCTTTTTGTGGGGCTACATTAAAGATCATGTTTATGTGAATCCCCCTACAACACCAGTAGATATAGAAAATAGGATAGGGGATGCGTGCAGGACAATAACGCCCTTTATGCTAAGGAAAGTGAAGGAAAATATAGTAACACGACTAAACATGTGTATTCAAGTAGACGGGCATATTTTCGAACATTTATTACGTCATAATAATTAAACATTAGACGGGTTAAACTATATTAAAATTATTATTAACTGTTTGTTTATGTTTTCACAATAACGTAAGTGTATTAAAAACAAGGGTAAAAATTCAAAATAAATCGAAAACTATTAGAAATAGGTATATGCCATACTTAATAAAAGCTGGAGGGTTTTGTAAAATTGAAAACTATTACAAATAGGTATATGACATACTAATAAAAGTTGAAGGGTTTTGGAAAATCTATCAGAAAAAATAATAATATACAGAGTGTGCTATTTAAATAATTTGATATTTTTTCAATTTAAAATAGACGAAATGCATAAATTTATTTTGAATACCCTGTAGCATCTAACTCCAATTTCTTTACATATATCTTTTTTTTCATTTCTATAGAGCGCTCGTATCAATTATGAGTATTCCACCTACAGAAACAATGGCGCTACTGGAAATTTTGTACAAAACTGAAAACTAGTATTTAAAAAAAAAATTGAAATATTAGAAAAACTACTATGTTTAGGTATTTAATATTATTAATGAAAAATTTATAAAATTTTACACAGAATTTAAAAATAAATTAGAAAATAGGATGTTCCATTTAAAAAACATATGTTATATCGGCCACACTTTTTTAAAGTACCCAGTATACTCAAAACTAATCTTAAACTGTGCACCTTAACATTCCCTAAAACTATTGTATTTAACATTTTTTCGTTTTAGGTTAATAGCAGTTGATGAAATTCACTTGATATGTCTGTCTACTTTCCACACAAAATACCTCCTGCATCACTATATGTCATCTGTAATTGTCAGAATATTCTCTATATGCACCATTAATATTGAAGTGTTATAATTTATACCATTTTCCCTTACCGACCATTTTCTAATCCTATAAACAGGGGACAAGCACGGGAAATCGTTTGTTTAGGATTTAGGGAAGACATCCATCTCCTCTCTTCTCCACGTAGTGAATATAGTAACTAGGAGTTTTCGTAATGAATAGCAAACCGAATATTTTCATGAAGTTTTGCCTTGACTTATAGAGTGTAGCCGCCTAGTCCTAATTTCTGTAATTACTTTGTATTGTGACAGCTTCTTTTTGCTGAAACTTACCGATGCCAAACGGCAGCTCATACCTCGTAGGGAGAGTGAATTCCAGTTATAAAAATATTGCTAAATATGCTTTTCTTTTATTATTTGGGCATTTCATAGCGGGTAACTGTCCTTGCCTAATATAATAATGAGAAAAGCTTTGTTCTACAACGTTGTTAAATTAAACTGAATGCTGTCTTACCAAACAAAGAAATTTCAGATAAAATTAAACGTCGATTTATTTCCATATAGTATTCAAACCTGTATGTAGCTTAGTCTTGCGCTTGTTAATATGGTAAAATATGAAAGCCGTGTTTGAAAAGATAAATCTTGAGTTAATATGTATTTTTTTTAAATGCCTAAGTTTGCTTAGTGAAAGTTATTCCTCACGTGAACATTCTAGAACTTTTCCCTGGAAATTTAGTGTTTTTATTATTTAGTTTATAAACTTCATATTAAAAAAAAAAACGTAATCCGTAACACGACAAAAATACAATTATTTGTTTACGGAACAGTTAACGTTATTGTGTTCGTAAACTAGAAAGTTTTCAGATAACATTGGCTCTTCTCCTCTATCCGTCATCCTACGTAAGGACGTGGTGATGTCATGGTATTTGTGCCACTATTTTAGCCCATGTTTTTCGGTCTTGGGCTTCGTGTGATGCTTCCGGGAATGTGAGGCCAGTTGTTCTTTTAATATGGTCCGACCACCGTGAGGGAGACCGTCCTCTCGGTTTTTTGCCCTTGATATTACCTTCCACAATCAACCGCTCTACTCTTGCTATGTGACCAAAGTATCTCAGTATGTTTCTATTGACTATAGTAGTCAGTCTTGTTTTGGTGTTGAGCTCATCTAGGATGGAAGCATTTGTGCGGTGCGCTGTCCAGGGTATCCGGAGCATCCTTCTGTACACCCACATTTCAAATGCGCTGATTCGTTTTTTGTTATTTTTTTAATGATCCAGGTTTTGGCTGCGTATGTAGCAATTAGGAATATTAGGGTGTTGATGAGTCATAATTTGGAATTCTGCGTTAAGTCACTGTCTCTCCATTTTTTGTTAGCTTGGCAATTGCTGTTCTGGCCATAGCAAGGCGTCTGCGTATTTCATTCTTTCATCCCCGCCGTGATTTGTTATTACTGAGTCGAGGTAATTGGAGTGACTGACTGTTCCAGACCCTGAAATGTTCCTAACGTGAAATTAATTGTTTCAGACTGTCAATGATCATCATTTTCGTCTTGGTTTTATTGAACTATAGCCCGTGTTTGTTGCTATCCATGATGTACTGGAATTCTTCTTTCGGCCACCTATTGTTATGCCGCCCTGCCAGTCGTCAGATAGCTCTCCCATGATGTGTTCACTATATATATTGAACAATATAGGTGATACAATGCATCCATGACGAACCCCCGTTTCGAGTTTGAAGTCTTGCGAGAAAGTATTATTCCCCCGGATGGTGGCTGTATTTTTTTCGTATAGATTTTGAAGAAGCCAAATTAAGTGATATGGTGTCCCCATCTGTGCTAAAACTTCCCAGGTAGCGCTCCACTTTACAGTGTCAATTGCCTTCGAGAATCCACAAAGCAAAGGTATGTCTCTAAATTGAATTCTCTGGATTTTTTCACGACTTGACAAAGGCACAGGAACTGTTCGCGGATGCCTCTTCCAGGCATCAAGCCCGACTGTACCCTTGAGATTTGCGGAAGTAGGAATAGTTTTAACCGCTCATTGATGATAATCAAGAGAACTTTGCTGGCATGAGATATTAGAGAGATCATTCGATAATTTCCACATTCCATAGGAGAACCTTTTTCATATATTGGAACGAAGATAGGTTTGCTCCAATCTATTTTCCATATTCCAGTTCTTTAAATTTCTTGACATATTGGCTACTCATGCAAATATCCGCTGACAACAAGAAGTCGTTTAACCTAACAACGACCTGGGAGAAAGTCTGTCTTGGGGTCACAGAAACCAAGTGGAATTTAATGATACAAAAATCCAGGCGGCAGTTTTTTCTAGATAAGTTAACATTGCAGAACCTTACAAGGTTATGTTGGGACATTCCATTCCTCTAGCCCCTTTACTTAATTTGCTGTGCATTAATTTGGATTGGAAGTAAATATATCTGAGCATGAACGTCGTGCATAGCAAAGAGAACTTCTCAGAAGCTAGGCATATTATTTAAAACCAGAAAGCTTTACACTTCGCAATAACTGTTCTTTGTATGAAAACTCAAATTCGACCAATGATGGAATACTGCTCCTGTGTTTGGGGCTATGCTTCCAAACATACCTGCAGTTAAGCTCAGTAAAATGGTAGCAGCAAATCAGAAAAAAAATCGGTATCATGTATCAAAGTGATAAAAAACTGATTGATAAATCTTGTAAAACACCTAAGCTGGTGATAGAACTCCTAACAGAAAAAAGTAATGGAGAAACCTTAATCGAGGAAAAATAATAAAATAGGAAAAAAACTGAAAAAAAAAAAAGAAAACAACTTTGTACCACCTAGAAAAATTTTACGTTATCAACCTACAACATGTGATCAAAAGTACTTGCGATACTACAAATGCTGTCGCCCCGTCTTCTCTTAGAAAGAAACGATCTTACTTATTGAAAATTGCAGAGTAACCTGAAAAGAAAACGAGATAGTTGAAAAAAAAAAAGGAACTGACCCAATAATAAGTTTTCTACCCAAAACTACAGTAGATTCGTTTTGGAGCATGGCATAAAAAAAAGTTAACAAAATAAGGCAAAACACACTGTTTCTGAGTGTCGTCTCTTGACAACTAAACGCAGCGCGGTCCACCTAGCGAAGCTCATTTCACCGACCTTTACGAGACCAGAAATACATTTACCAAGGTATGTCCTGTAGTATAACTGAGTCCAGCAGAAATAGAAAACTAGGCAACGCAAAATATTGACAGGTGAACTGATTCACCGACCTTGTAATGAACTGCTAACAAAAGAAATATAACGCTCAATTACATAATCTTGAAATGACAAAGAAACTCTGAATAAAAATATATTCGAGTTAGCAAAACGAGACTTTATTGTGGGAACACTACACTGGAGGTCGGATCAAGTGACAGGTGGCCTTGCGATTGCCATACTTCTGTACTATTCTAAATAAAACCCTGTAGCGTGATGAAAAATAAACTCTACAGTTTTTTTCATAATCCATTTTCTCTCCATATAGGAATTTTTACCTTTTTCTTACTGTGTCTCTGAGGAGATATATGGATGGGGATGTCATAATATCCGTCAACGTTCTTAGGTGCCGAAACATACTTTTATATTTCACGGCACGGTTAAGACAACGCTGTGGTGCTACAAGGTGTGCTATTGGATTTCTACATTAACTACTACCTAAAATTACACACACAATACTCAGCCGATTGGCAGAATCGAACCATCGCCCGTTAGTTTAATTTGCATGCCTTTAACCCACTATGTAACCGAGGCCGACATTATCAATACAAACAACATTGAAGATCATTTTATGAAGCAAAGGTAGCGAACTGTTATCTTTGCACATGCGCTGTTGTAGTAGCAATTCAGGGATTTTCCTATAGGGTGTGTACTGTGCCGATAAAAAAATTGCCTTATGACTCCCTATACGATGCGCCGCTAACATAAAGTCCAAAAGTGGTAAAAACCCACTCGGAAGTAAAAATTTTCCCATAAAACTTGACAATTTAATTTCGACTTTTATTAATATTTTCCATAAAGCTAAGCAAATTAGACCATCCAGAAAATATACGACTCAATTCTCCAGATTTTCCGAGATTTCATTTTTACACGTCATATAATTTTAATACACAGAGCTCTTTATGAATGAGGCAACAAACATGACGGTGACAGGTGTACCACAAAATACAATTTGTGTTGTCATACGGGATGTGGGAGAACAGTAACGACACTATTTCTTTTTAACAATGAAGTTTAATAAATCAAGGTTATCTCCTTCGTTAAAAAGAGGAAATGTTTCCGTTGTTCATGGCACTTTTGGAATGTTTCAGTTGGCATTAACTTCTTATTAATGTCAAAAATACCAAAACGACTTCCGCTGAAATCCTGCGAATAAGGACTGGAAAAGTACAGAAATATTTTTCGCCAAAAATTCTGAATGGAATAATTGTCTGACATTGGACATTATCTTGGTACAGCATCTAAATGCCTGACTGAATATGTATATCCCCATTCCTGAGCCTTTCAAGATCATTCTGATTCCATATTTACCCTTCTTCTTCTTTTTCTGACTTATAGCGAGGCACTATTGCCTGTTTGCCTGCTCCTTGATAGGAGAAGAAATGTAAAAATCTTTTACACATATTTTGCTTCCCTTTAGTCTTCTTCTTCGGACTTATAGCTAGGCACTATTGCCTGCTCTATAGATCGTCGCTCCATCTCTTTCTTGGACGCCCCATTGATCTTCTTCCATTCGACTCTTGATATCCGTACTATCCTGCTGTTTGTCATTCTTCCTATGTGATTTTTTTTCTCTTATCCACTAGTTGATTTTTTTTCTATACTACACGTGCATCTTATGTCTTCAGTTCTTTCTCTATCCCTCAGTGTCTTGTTTGTACATCTGCTAAGTATTCTCATTTTAGTTGATTCCAGCATCGGCTGTGTTATACTTGTATCGGGTCTTATTTCAGATGTGTAAGTCATTACTGGTAGGATCACGCTCTTGTATATTCTTGTTTTGATATGTATATTCTTGTTTTGATCTCAACGGAGAAGAATTTATTTCTAAATATGGTATCATTGAGGCATCCCGCTATCCTATTAGCCTTGTTAACTTGATGTTAAATAGGTAAAATAAAAATGCGTTTTTCGTAATATCTGTCAAGTATGCACAAAACGTTAATAGGGTCGTTTATTGCCCCATTGAAAAAGCAAAAAGGGAGGATCTTATATCTTGGATTCAGTATACATTAATTATTTCACAGCATGTTCAATTAATTTATTTCTTGCATACCTGCAGTTCTAGTTAGGGTCTTATCGATACATTTTAAATAAAATAATGGAAATGAGACGAAATGGATTATTTAAAATTAAAAGTGCTTACGGTTGCCATTCACCCATCCTCCATCAATTGGTACAAACTGGGTTCTGTCTCCCGCTATGCTAGATATTTTGATGTCCAGGTAATCGTCCGCCATCACCTATTCTATTGGTTTATCTTCCACTACCAACTTGCACCTGACCGGCTGTTTTGCTATTATTATTGTCTTGGTTTTTTTCAGTTGTGATTGACATATCATATAGTTTTGCTGCTACATAGAATTCGTATAGCAGCCTTTGCAGATCGTTCTCGGTCTCAGCAATTATTATCGCGTCATCTGCCTAACATATAATTCTAAGTCTTCTGTTCTTTCTTTTGTCACTCTTTATAATTTCATCCATGACAATTTTAACCACCAATCCAGAGATTTACACGGTCACCATAAATCTCAGTTAGGTCCTTCCGACCATAAACTGCTTTCGACATCGAGTATCCTACCAATCAGTGACAGAGAGGCGCCTACACCACGCAAGATTTGGCACTACAAATCTGCTAAATGGGAATATCTCATGCAATATTTTCGAACTTTCCCTTGGTTAGACGTTTGTTTTCGTTCCGACGACCCATCTGACTGCGCCAGAGAGGTTACCGATGTTATTTTGGCTGGTATGGAAGCTTACATCCCTTTTTCGAGGAAATGCCCTTCCAACGGCAAGCCTTGGTTTGACCGAACATGCAAAGAAGCTGTTGCTTCTAAACATCTTGCTTACCGACAATGGCGTGAAAATCCTAACACCATAAATCGTAACACCTTTGTTCGTGCCCGGAACAGATGCAAAGAAATTATCGACGAAACCAAGGAGACACACAATCCACGAATTAGAAACAAACTTCTCGCTTGTCCCAACAATTCCAGATCCTTTTGGTCAATCGCTAAGGCAGTTAGTCAAAATTTCACAAAATCCACCATACCACCACTCACACGGCCAGATAGTTCTATTGCAACGACACCTGTTGAGAAAGTGAACTTGTTGGCTGAACTCTTTGTTTTACATTCTACTGTCGATTTCCAAGGAAAAACACCACCTACTATTCCCATAGTGCAGTCAAGGATGCCCGATATTGTCTTCAGACAGCGTATCATAAAACGTATTTTAATGAAGCTAGACACCCAAAAAAAGCTTCTGGCGCTGACGGAATACCTGCCATAGTTCTCAAAAACCGTGCGAAGGGAATAACACCAGTTTTCTGTAGACTTTTTAACCTATCCTACAGAAAGGTAATATTTCCTTCCTGCTGGTCTAACCAATACCTAAATTTTCTCATAAAACTCGACAATTTAATTTCGACTTTTATTAATATTTTCCATAAAGCTAAGCAAATTAGACCATCCAGAAAATATACGACTCAATTTTCCAGATTTTCCGAGATTTCATTTTTACACGTCATATAATTTTAATACACATACCTCTTTATGAATGGGGCAACAAACATGACGGTGACAGATGTTACCACAAAATACAATTTTCCTTGTTATGCGGTATGTTGGAGAATAATAACGATACTACTTCCTTTTTAACAATAATGCTTAACAAATCAATCAACAGAGTGTTATGTTGAAACTTTTTCGTTGATAACCACTACCACTGTTTATTTAAATAGGTGTATGATATAAATAAGCAATGTGATAACCACTATTCCGTTATAGCCCGCACGTTGAGGCGCAATTTTATATAGCGTCTCGTTGCGGCGCTATCTTGCCCCTTATGTATATCTTAATTTTTGAGAATGGATTTAGTGAATATTAATACTGATAGAGTAAAAATTTAGATATAAGCTAGCTCGTTTTTTTTTACTGTTAGAGTACATGGATGGATCGAGGTAATTTTTGTACGCCTTTTGAAAATAGTCTCTATAGTTGTTTAAAATTTGGTTGTACAGTTTTTGGGCACCCTTCATTTTAGAATAAAAGGAATCTAACTTCAGCTCAAAAAATGAAAAAATACTGAAAAGTTATGTAGTTGTTGAAAGAAATTTTAATATGATACAACCGTTGCGCCCTGAAAGATAAAGCGGGTAGTTCAGTAAAAGGCTACATTAACACAGGAAAAAATATATTGACAAAATAAAAATTCTTGCAGAAATTACGCTTTGAAAATTACATTAACTATAGAAAAACCCCTTAGGCTATGAGAGTGTACACATTTAAACTAGAGTTCTATGAATTACTGATCCTCAGTGTAAAAAAAAAAAGACTTTTAAAAAAACACGATCTAAAAGTTTGTAAAATTAACTCCGCGGATTACACGTCTTGAGTAGTGGAAACACGCTTGTAGACAGGAAGTGAGATATTTAAACTGGTGTACTTATGACTTATTGATTGGCTTCTCCTCGTGGGTTTTCCACAAGCTGCTTGACCTCTCGTGGTGAGATTCTCATTAAAATAATGTCTCAGCCACTGCTCTCCTATTCTTTTTTGGGTAGCTAATCACTTTTTTACCCGAAATGTCTGAGGATGAGCAGGATATTTTAAGAACGGAAGAAGGTCTTAAACTTGAGAGCTAGAAAGGACCCCCACTTGATTATAAAAACCGTTACTCACTACTGCATCACGGCGTGCTGGAGAACGAAGCACTGCGCGAGGAAGGTTTCCGATGTTATTTTGGCCGGTATGGAGGCTTACATTCCTTTTTCAAAGAAATGCCCTTCCAACGACAAGCCTTGGTTTGCTTCTAAACATCTTGCCTACCGACAATGGCGTGAAAATCCTAACACCATAAACCGTAACACCTTTGTTCGTGCCAGGAACAGATGCAAAGAAATTATCGACGAAACCAAGGAGGCACACAATCAACGAATTAGAAACAAACTTCTCGCTTGTCCCAACAATTCCAGGTCCTTTTGGTCAGTCGCTAAGGCAGTCAGTCAAAATTTCACCAAATCCACCATACAACCACTCACACGGCCAAATAATTCTATTGCAACGACACCTGTTGATAAAGCGAACTTGTTGGCTGAACTCTTTGCTTCACATTCTACTGTCGATTTCCAAGGAAAAACACCACCTCCCATTCCCATAGTGCAGTCAAGGATGCGCGATATTGTCTTCAGACAGCGTATCATAAAACGTATTCTAATGAAGTTAGACACCAAAAAAGCTTCCGGCGTTGACGGAATACCTGCCATAGTTCTCAAAAACTGTACGAGGGAACAAACACCAGTTTTCTGTAGACTTTTCAACCTATCCTACAGAAAGGGAATATTTCCTTCCTGCTGGAAATGTGCCACAGTTCAGCCAACACCTAAAAAAGGCAAGAAGACCTTGCCAAATAACTACCGACCAATCGCACTGCTTTCAATAATATCGAAAGTCATGGAAAAGGCTATCAATCAGCATCTTATAAAATATCTTGAAGGATTCAACATTATTAGCAATCATCAATATGGCTTTCGTAAAAATAAATCAACAGGAGACCTTCTGACTTATGTAACACACGTTTGGAACAACGCAATTGAACACTTTGGATAATCTCGAGCGGTTGCTCTTGACATATCCAAGGCATTCGACCGTGTTTGGCACGATGAGCTGTTGGCTAAGCTACGCTCTTATGGTATGTCTGAAAAGTTCTGTTTTGGCTCTCATGTTTCCTCAGAGAGCGTTCTTTACGAGTGGCAGTCGACGAATTTCTTTCTAACACCTTCACTATCAACGCCGGTGTACCTCAAGGCTCCGTACTGTTTTCTACTCTTTGTCTCATTTACATTAACGATCTGCTGGAAAAGACCGAGAATCCAATCTACAGCTTTGGAGATGACAGTACGCTTATCTCTTCATTCACTTTGAATGCTCGGACATCGGTTACTCAGACGAATATCCGCAGACAGCAGGAAGTCATTCAACTTGACGAAGACCTGGAAGAAATTTTATCTTGAGGTGACAGTAACCAAGTGGAATTTAACGCTACATAAACTCAGGGGGCAGTTTTTTCTAAAAAATTTACGTTGCTGAACCCGACATAGTTATGTCGGGGCACACCATTCCTCTAACATCGTCACTCAATTTGTTGGGCGTGAATTTGGGAGCAAATATGTCCTTGCATGAATATGTTGCAGGCATAGCAAGGAGAGCTTCTCAAAAGTTGGGAATATTATTTCGAACCAGAAAGCTTTACACTCCACAACAACTGTTAATTCTTTACAAAGCTCAAATTCGACCAACTATGAAATACTGCTCCCATCTTTGGGGCTCCGCTCTCAAACATACACTGCATTTGTTGGATTCTATTCAGAGAAGAGCTGTTCGTCTGATTGGAGACCCGGAACTGACCGGCGACCTTGATTCGCTGAAACATCAAAGAGCAGTTGGCGACTTGAGCCTATTCTACAAGTATTTTCATGGAAAGTGTTAATTCGTCCCAGAGCAGTGCATGTTAGGAGTACACGTTGCTCTAATACTTTACATGCGTATGAGGTTCAGCTTGTTACTCCTTGTACCACGCTTTTCAAGCAGTCTTTTATATGGAGAACATCATCCTTTGGAATAATTTGCCCAGGATTGTGTTTCCCACCGAGTACAATTTATAGCGATTCAAGAACAACTTGAATCGCTTTTTTCCGCACACGTGTCGCTCCTGTAGCGTTTTAGGGATTCCTGCAGCACTTGTGCTAGACCCATAAAAAAAAGCCACTACGGCATAGTGGCGGAAAAAGCCTCTACAGCTAACTGTTGGAAAAAAAGCCGTTACTGCATTCTGGCGGAAAAAGCCGTTACTGCATCTCGGAGGAAAAAGCCGTTAAAAATTCCATCTGGCCGTTTATATATCTTTTGCCCCTTTTTCAAAGTGAAATCTTTAAAATGGCTCACTTCCGGGACGCAAAATCAACGCAAACTAAATAAGTTAGGTCAGCAACACGTTATACACGGTTGAGTTACACTGTTCAAAAATTTAAATCACTATTTTAAGTTACGAAAATTGAAATCACTGCCTAATCAGATATAAAAATATAATAAAAAAATAAATTATAGAAAGGAAAAAGTGTCGTAACATGTTCTTAAAATCTAAGAAAAAATGAATGTTACACCGTATTTTGTAATTTATTAATATTACAAGATGTCGATTCTTTATCCTCGCTATTAAAATTTTTTTGTGTCAAATGTTTAACTTATTTTATATTTTTTGTTTTAGGTAAGTGCTTCTAGTTGCTTTGCTCATTCAAAATTGGTAAGTGTTAAGAACAGTTAAAAAAGATTTGGGTTTTTTTTAATAGGCCGGCCTACTAAAATGATCATTTGATAAACGTGTTTTCTTAAAATAAGGGACTGCTTTAATTCACTCATTGCCATTTAGTCCTCAGAGTTGTATGTATGTTTCCATTATTCATGGCACTTCTGGAATGTTTCAGTTGTCATTACCTTCTTCTTATTAACGTCACAAATACCAAAACGACGTCCTTATAAGTAGTTTTTGAGATCTGGGAGAATAAAAAGAAATCACACTCACTGAAAGCCTGCTGCTAATAAGGACTGGAAAAGTACAGAAAGGTTTGTCGCCAAAAATTCGAAATGGTGATAAGCGTTATCTTAGTACAGCACCCAAATACCTGATCGCACATGTGTATCCCTATTCTTGAGCCTTTCAAGACCTTTCTGATAGACAACTAATTTACCCTGGCGGTACAAATTCCCTGTGGACGATCTCCTGACTCAAAAAAAATTGATCGTTGATTCGATTTTCGATGTGGAGGTGCCGTTTAAAAAATTTAAGATTTTTCAATATAAAATAATCGAAATGTATAAATTTATTTTGAACACCCTGTAGCATCTAACTCAAATTTCTTTACACATATCTTTTTTTTTTCATCTCTATAGAACGCTCGTACCAATTATGAGTATTCCACCTTTAGAAACAATGGCGCTACTGGCAATTTTTTACAAAACTGAAAACTAGTATTTTTTTTTAAAAAATTGAAATATTAGAAAAACTACTAGGTTTAGGTATATAACATTATAAATAAAAAACCGGTCAAGTGCAAGTTGAACTTGCACAATTAGCGTTCCGTACGTTGATTGTTTTTAAAATAAAAATTTTTGTTAGGGTGGTATAAAATGATCAGTGACTTCACAAAACACACCCCAAATGAGTTTTCAACAAAGTGTGTTTCCAATCTTTACTGAAAACTGGTGACCTTGATTTTTTTTTTTTACATACCAAATAAATTATTAAAGGTAATGCACTCGTGATAATTTTCGTTCAATCTATACCCCGTGGAGAATATTCCAGAATTTTTTCAAAATTTTTTGATCAGTACTTTTCGAGATAAGGTAGGGGACAACGATTTTTTAAAAGTAAGACGAAGAAAAGTGTGCGCAAGTATTACATTATATATATATTTTTTACTCGTGTTTTCACAAGCTTTCTTTTGACACCACACTCGACGACCTAGTAAAAAAATTTTTTTTTCACTTCCGATTTCACCCCTCAAAACGAACCCCTTAAGTCAAAATTTATGTTACGGGGTATAAAATGTTTAGTGACTTCACAAAACACACCCCAAATGAGTTTTTAACAGTTTGTTTCCAATCTTTACTGAAATCTGATGACCTTCAAATTTTTGTTTTTTTTTATATATCATATAAATTATTAATGGTAATGCACTCGTGATAATTTTCGTTCAATCTACACCCCGTGGAGAATATTCCAGAATTTTTTGATAAGTACTTTTCGACATAAGGCCCGGGACAGCGATTTTTCGCGAATTTTTAAAAATAATACAAAGAAAAGTGCGCGCAAGTATAATATTATATATATTTTTTACTCGTGTTTTCACAGGCTTTCATTTGACACCACACTCGATGACCTAGTAAAAAAATTTTTTTTTCACTTCCGACTTCACCCCCCAAAACTAACCCCTTAAGTCAAAATTTAATTCTCAAAACTACATGACTCTGATGAGGCCATCAATTTCTATATTATTACCAAATTTTACCTTTCTATGTCAAATAGTTTCGGAGAAAATCGGGTGTGACAGACAGACAGACAGACAGACAGACAGACAGACAGACAGACAGACAGACAGACAGACAGACAGACAGACAGACAGACAGACAGACAGACAGACAGACAGACACCGAAGTGATCTTATAAGTGTTCCGTACGGAACACTAAAAAGATACAAAATTTTATGCAGAATTTAAAAATAAATTAGAAAATAAGATGTTCCATTTAAAAAAACATATGTTATATCGGCCGCACTTTTTTGAAGTACCCTGTATACTCAAAAATAATTTTAAACTTAGCACCTTAATATTTCCTAAAACTATTGTTTTTTTGTCATTTCCGAAAAAAACAAGATAATGAACTTTACTCTATCGTTGACTCATCCTATGCAGTCTGTCAAGTAAGAACATGATCATTTTTTGGTATGCTAACAATGGCGCAATTAACTTAGTAAGTTGTCCAAACGTCTCCTCCATCAATAATCGTCTGGCATCTTCGACGCATGCATGAGATTTTCTGCATACTCTGCAAATTTTTGAAATATCGCGAGACAACTGAGCCAAAGCCCTGAGAGTCTTTCCTCTAAGCTTTCTCTTTACGAGGGACCAAACGTTTTCAATAGGGTTGGCGTCCGGTGGTGGTTGTGAGTATCTTATCGTGGGCACAAACGAGCCGCTTCGCGACGTTATTTTCGCCCAGCAGAGGTTTCTTCAACGTGCTTCGGAATTTGACATCATGAGCACGAAGATAATGTCCTCCTTGACGCAGCGGGTCCCGTGAAAACAAAAACACGATACGTTTTTCGGAGTACCGAGCCACGTTTTGGTAAGTTATCGACATTTTTCATCTCGTTAAAATTATTTACCCACTTCTTCACAAACGACATCGAATTTTTAATATTATTAGCGATGTATCATTTTAGGCCCCTTTGGATGGGAACAAAGAAAGACTGCCTCGAACTGACGCGCAAACGAGTGATTCATTTTGGATTTTACGTGATTTCGACGAAAGTTCGGAATCGATTCATACTTTTACTAAAATGCATCGTAAACAATGGTTTTCTCTACCGATTTTTTGTTCAATCGTTAGAATCGCATCTACCAAAAATAAATTATCGCAGACAAGTCCTTACTTGACAGACTGTATAAGGATTAATTCATTAATGATGCGGGGAGGAGGTAGGTTCATATATATCGTGTGAGAAATATGGAAATTCTCTTATTCTTTCAATATTTTTAACAGGAATAGTATGTAAAGGAACATGCTAAATCCGTTTTTTTTGGTAATATTTTCATAAAAATTAGCTGTATTGACTTGAGCTTGGATTTCCGCACACAAGCCGCGCCTGGAACGCTTTAGGGAATTCCCTGTAGCAAGTTTGCTAGACCCATAAATATATATATATATATATATATATATATATATATATATATATATATATATGTATATATATATACGAGGCTGGTTTGAAAAGTCCGTGCAAAAATAAAAACTACTTATGTGTTTGGGGTAAACCTTTTTTATTTTTCGACATAGTCCCCTTTTAGGCTTATACACTTCGTCCAACGATGTTCTAGTTTGTTGATCCCTTCCGAATAATAGGATTTGTCCAAGTCTGCAAAATATCCATTAGTGTCTGCAATCACCTCCTCGTTTGAATAAAATCTTTGTCCCGCCAGCCATTTCTTCAAATAGTAGTCCGAGGGAGCCAAGTCTGGAGAATAGGGGGGATGTGAAACGAGTTGGAATCCTATTTCCAATAATTTTGCGACCACAACTGCTGAGGTGTGTGCTGGTGCGTTATCGTGATGGAAAAGGACTTTCTTGTGGGCCAATCGCGGGCGTTTTTCTTGCAGCTCGGTTTTCAAACGGTCCAGTAACGATGAATAATATTCACCTCTAATAGTTTTACCCTTTTCCAGATAGACGATGAGGATTATCCCTTGCGAATCCCAAAAGACAGTCGTCATAACCTTTCCGGCCGAAGGAACGGTCTTCACCTTTTTTGGTGCAGATTCCCCCTTGGTAACCGATTGTTTAGATTGTTGTTTGGTCTCAGGAGTATAGTAATATATCCATGTTTCATCCACAGTGACGAAACGACGCTTTAACTCCTCCGGATTCTTCTGGAACAGCTGCAAACCATCCTTGCAACACTTCACACGATTCCGTTTTTGGTCAAGCGTGAGCAATCGCGGCACCCATCTTGCGGATAGCTTTCTCATGTCCAAATGTTTATGCAAAATATTATGTACCCGTTCAGTCGAGATGCCCACAGCACTAGCAATCTCACGCACCTTAACTCTTCTGTCATCCATCACCATATCATGGATTTGATCAATGATTTCCTCCACAGGCCGTCCAGAACGTTCAGCGTCACTTGTGCCCATATGGCCAGTCCGAAAATTTTGAAACCACTTATAAACTGTTCTAATCGAAGGTGCAGAGTCACCATAATGTTTATCAAGCTTCTCTTTAGTCTCCTGAGGCGTTTTGCCTTTCATAAAGTAATGTTTAATCACTACACGAAATTCTTTTTCGTCCATTTCTTGAAAATCACTCGACTTCCTTGATTCACACGAATGCCAAACACAAAGAAATAGACCAATATGGTTGAAACTTGGTGTGCGTTCATTCAAGAGATGCTACTAACTAAACATGACCTCGATACGCGCCGGTGGTGCCATCTCTCGGACTTTGCACGGACTTTTCAAACCAGCCTCGTATATATATATATATATATATATATATATATATATATATATATATATATATATATATATATATCGGGTCTTCCATTAAAGACTTGACAACTTTTTTTTGATATAAAACGCAACCCATTTGAGACATTTCGAACATTTTACTATCGACTTGAAGTACAATCAAAACATTTATATATGGAATTCGACTTCATTCATATGTCCACCACGGGCACGTTTGCAGCAGTCGATTCGTTGAACCCAATTTTCGATGACTCAGCCACACATTTCGACGGAAACGGCCGCTATCTCTCTTTCAATATTGGCTCTGAGCTCCTCTAACGACGCAGGCTTGTTAGGATAGACCAATGATTTAACGTACCCCCATAAAAAGAAGTCTAGGGTGTTAAATCACACGATCTAGGCGGCCAATCGACGGGACCATTTCTCGATATAACACGTTCACCGAATTTAGATTGCAATAAGTCGATTGTTACACCCGCTGTGTGGCTTGTGGCGCCGTCTTGTTGAAACCACATATCATTAATGTCTAGCTCATGCAATGATCAAAGAAATAACGTTGCAACATGCCTCTGTAGCGATCTCCATTGACTGTAACGTGACGGTTATTTTCATCAGCGAGAAAGAACGGCCCAATGACACCACCGGCATGAAAACCGCACCAAACAGTAATTTTTTGTGGATGAAGTGATGTTTCTTCAAGCACATGAGGGTTTTCACCTGACCAAATATTATGTTTGTTGACGAAGCCGTTTTTATCCAAAAATGCGCTTCATCACTAAAGATGATTTTGCAATGAAATTGGTCATCTTCTTCCAACTTTTCTAGAACCCAATTCGAGATCGTACGTCGCTTCATATGATCGAGTGGCTTTAGTTCTTGAGTTAACTTTAACTTATAAGGGTGCAGGCCAAGATCCTTTCGCAAAATTCGCCACAGTGTGGTTTGAGCGATGCCCAATTCTTGAGAACGCCGTAAAATCGACTGTTTTGGTTCGTTTGAGATGGACGCTTGAACGGCAGCAATATTCTGGCCACTTCGACCAACCCGTTGTCTCACTGGCACGGGAACATCCAGCAGCGAATATGTTAACTCAAATTTTTTCACTAGACTATGAATTGCTTGTCTACTGGGACGAGAATTACGACCAAAAATTGGCGTTAACGCTCTTAAAGTTGCAGTCACTGACTCCAAATTTTGGTAGTAAATTTTAATTATTTGTAAACGCTGTTCGTTCGTGTACTTCACCATGATGAAAATGTTGACTTTACTGAATGTTTTGACGTTGACAGTTCGGTGATTGCTTAAGGGTGCGTTCACAGTGAAATTTCAAAGTTGTCAAGTCTCAAATGGAAGACCCTTTATATATAAACTCCTGGACAAAATTAACGCAACAATCTGAAAATTAATTTATCTTTTTCTTATGTCAGTTTTAAAGTTTATCGAGTATTTGAATAGTAGGCTATGCATATTTTGTTTCGTTGTCCATGACAGAAATCAAAACAATTCGTTTAGATTTACAGTTTTAAAGAATTTTTAGAAGATAAACAATTTTCTGTAATAATGCGTTAGATTTTCTTTAAAAGTAAGCTTATAAATTGTTCCCTTTTTCAAAGTAATACGTTTTTGTGGCAGACTGTTTTATTTTTGACCCCGAAGAATTAGAAAAATGAATCGAACAAGGAATTTAACTGAACACGAGGTAGTGCGAGCCTCAGTTTTTTGGACAAGGGATATTGTCAGAGTTATGTTGCCAATTTGTTCCACAATAAGTCGTATGGTAAGACGCTTGAATGAAGTAGGAACTTATTCTAGAAGACTAGGGCAAGGGCAAAAAACGATGCACTAGTGACCTAGATGAACGTTTTATAAGACAATATGCTTTAAGAAACAGGACTGTCACTAGTTCTATAATAAGAAACGAACTCGAAGCTGTTCACAATGTCACAATTTCTTCTCAAACAGTTAGAAGACGATTAAATGAAGCTGGATTAAACAGTAGGAGACCAGCCACTGCGCCCTTGCTTACTAGAGAGAATAGAGTTGCCAGTTTACGTTTTGCTCGAAATCACGGAAACTAGTCCGTGGATGATTGGAAACAAGTTTTCTTCACAGATAAAACTAGGGTTAGTCTAAAACATCCAGATAGTCGTGAGCGAGTATGGCGAAAACCAGGAGAGAGGTTTGCTCCTTGCAATATCTCTGCAAGGATTCCATTCGGCGGTGGCTCTGTTATGTTCTGGGGTGGCATCTGCTTTGATGTTCGCACAGAGTTAATTCCTGTCCGTACGAGATCCATGAATGCTGACTACTATCTTGAGAATATTGTAATAGAACATGTGATGCCTTTCGGTCATTTTGTAGTGCCCAATTTCCTGTTTATGCAAGACAACGCTGGACCTCACGTGGCTAGGGAGCTACTCGATTATCTTAATCAAATTGATATACCGATTATGCAATGGCCACCAAAAAGCCTGGAGCTGAATCCGATACAACATGTATGGGATCACCTTAAGAAAAATGTGAAACGTCATATACCTGCACCTAGAAACCTGAGGGAACTTGAAAATGCAGTTGGGGACAGAATGGGAGCAAATTCCTCAAGATTTTGTCCAAAATTTAATTAGAAGCATGCCTAGGCGCATAAACGCTGTCATCCGAAGTAGAGGAGGCAACACACGCTACTAATGTCCCAGTTACACCATTAACTTTGCTACTAGTGTCCCAGTTTATTTCTTTTATTATTACATAATTTCAACGATTTTGTTATTAGGTCTTAAGAATAATTTTAATTCGGATCTTATAGAGAAATTTGGTAGCTAATTCACTTTTAAAGTATCTGAATAAGTTTTTTCTAAGTTTTAGTGTAACCAATGTTCATAAAAAATTATTATTAAAATTAATTCATTATAGAGATTCGTATGATTTAATATATTGTTGCGTTAATTTTGTCCAGGAGTATATATATATATATATATATATATATATATATATATATATATATATATATATATATATATATGTGTGTATATATATATATATATATATATATATATATATATATATATATATATATATATATATATATATATATATATATATATATATATATATATATATATATATATATATATATATATATATATATATATATATATATATATTAATGCCTCAAATCTAGGATTTATTTTAGAATTACGAGTTTGCAAGGGAGATAATGGGTAAATAACTTCATAATTTTTTTTAGTTCCAATGTTACTGTTGGATTCTTTTCTATAATAACGCCAGCTCTTGTATCTAAATTTGTAAAAATATTTAAATTATATCAGTATTTAATATAAAAAATAGTGTTTGATTTAAATTTCTTTCTGATTTAAAAATTAATAGTAAGTTTATTTATTCTTATGTTAATCAGTGAAAACGTAAATTTAACTATATTTATAGAGTAATTTTTGATATTATGCATTAACGATAAAAGACATTTTAAATTCTTTTTTCGTTGAGAAAAAAGATATTGGATCACCGACAAAAACTAGTTT
The DNA here is from genome assembly GCA_019049505.1 of Pachyrhynchus sulphureomaculatus. Classification (NCBI taxonomy): domain Eukaryota; kingdom Metazoa; phylum Arthropoda; class Insecta; order Coleoptera; family Curculionidae; genus Pachyrhynchus; species Pachyrhynchus sulphureomaculatus. The sequence continues at coordinate 1,610,000 of CM032452.1, read as the reverse complement.
CTTAGGGCCCGAAGCTCTCCTGTATTTTAGAAATTTCACAAACATCAAGAAAACAACAAAAATTAACGGCTTTAATTGCTGCAACCTTCATTAGTATTATGTCAGCTCTTTTATGATATTTTTTTCCATTGGATGCTTAGTTATAGTGGGAAGACTGACGGTGTTTTTGAACTAGGCTTTACAATGGAGAGCCTGCTGGTTTGTGTTGGACCTTTTTTATTACAACTTCACACAAACAACATTATCCGTACATGCCAGTGCGGCTCAGAATTAGAATTGTTCTGCTTTTTCTTGCTTTTTATATTTCTTCTCAGTTACGACCCTGAGAAGTCCTTAATATAGACGACTTAGCCTACTTGTTACTGATATGCCATGATTCACCAAATCCACCATACCACTACTCACACGGCCAGATATTTCTCTTCCGATAACATCTGTTGAGAAAGCGAACTTGTTGAGTAAACTCTTTGATTCACATTCTACTGTCGATTTCCAAGGAAAAACACCACTTACTATTCTCAGAGTGCAGTCAAGGATGCCCGATATTGTCTTCAGACAGCGTCATCTGGCGCTGACGGAATACCTGCCATAGTTTTCAAAAACTGTGCGAGGGAACTAACACCAGTTTTCTGTAGACTTTTCAACCTATCCTACAGAAAGAGAATATTTCCTTCCTGCTGGAAATGTGCCACAGTTCCGCCGATACCTAAAAAGGCAAGAAGACCTTGCCAAATAACTACCGATTAGTCGCACTGCTTTCAATAATATCGAAAGTCATGGAAAAGGCAATCAGCATCTTTTAAAATATGTTGAAGGATTCAACATTATTAGCGACCACCAATATGGCTTTCGTGAACGTAGGTCAACAGGAGAACTTCTGACTTATGTAACACATATTGGAAACAACGCAACACTTTGAACAATCTTGAGCGGTTGCTCTTGAGATATCCAAGGCATTCGACCGTGTTTGGCATGATAGATTTTTGGCTAAGCTACGCTCTTCTGGTATGTCTGAGAAGTTCTGTTTGTGGTCTCATGTTTCCTCAGAGAGCGTTCTTCTTCTGTTATGTTTAACTAATTAATTGGAACTATGAGACTGAGAAAACATGTTTAAATTAATATTTGAAACTTAACCAACGAGGATTAGTATTGAAAACAACTGTGGAATATTTTGTTTAAAAGTTACATCATTGTTATAAAAATGTAAACAAGATTAATGTCAAAAAAGTCTCCATACACTTAACAATTACCAATAATAGTTTGCCGGAGTTTAACGGAAAATAATAACTTCGTTTAAACTAATATTTAGTGGGACCGCCGTTAGCCTTGATAATCTTCCTGTAACCTTTTTGTTATGCTTGCAACCAGCTTTTAAGTAACTTCTGTTGGCATATTCTCCCATTCGTTCAATATTCTGTTTTTTAATTCTTCTCTATTTGAAACATTATGTTTCCGAACGCGCCGTTTAAGTTCCTCCCACAAATGCTCGATGCTATTAACATCGGGTGATTTCGGAGGTGTATGAAGCTGCTGTCGCACATTATGGATCGTCCATCCTCGCACCAAGTTGGCGATATATTTCGGATCATTATCCTGTTGGAAAATGTATTTTTTTTCGAGTGCTAATTTTTGGACACTTTCTCTTAAATTCTCTCAAAATGTTCAGATAAACATGCTGGCCCATGGTACCATTAATGAAATGTAAATTTTCAACCCCTCCAGCGGACATGTATCCCTAAACCAAAACACTACCACCCCCTTGTCTCACCGTGGAATAAATGTTTTTAATATTGAATGCGGTATTCTTCTCTCTCCTATCTTTAGTTCTGCCATCATACCCAAAAAGGTTAATTTTAGTTTCATCACTAAAGATTACGGATTCCCAAAATTTAGGAGGTTTAGTAACATATTCCCTAGTAAAAGCTAACCGCTTTTTGCGATTAGCTTCCGAAATTAACAGCTTCTTTCTGGCGTGCCACCCTTTATAGCCTGCCCTGTGTAAACAATTTCTCACTTTTTGTGAAAAAACATTTTTCGAAAATAGTTTCCGAACTTCTTCTTTTAATTTTGGTGCACTTTTCTTGGGATCTATAATTATTTGTCTAACAATACTGGCCTCTTTACGTGGAGTCAGTTTCTTAGGACGACCGGAGCATGGTCGAATTTTATAGGAACTATATACTGGTTTACAATGTACTGAACAATAGCATGCGACTTTTTAACAATTTTTCCTATATTTCTGTACGATTTTCCATCTTTCCACAAATCAATTATGATCTTTCGAACTTGAAAAAAGGATTTTCACAATTTCTCTCGCTCATCTTTAATAATACTTTGAAAACCCACTGCAAAATTACTAACAACAAGTGACAAATTATAAAGTATGGCCGAAAATTATTCATTTGTTTTCAGTTTAGCGAGCAATAGAAAACTTGATATGCAGCTGATTATAACGTGTTTTTTTCATTGCAGTTGTTGAGTGTATGGGGACTTTTTTGACATTAATTTTGTTTACATTTTTATAACAATGATGTAGCTTCTAAATAAAATGTTCCGTAGTTGTTTTAATACTAATCCCCGTTGGTTAAATTTCAAATATTAATTTAAACATGTTTTCTCATAGTTCCAATTAATTAGTTAAACATAACAAAAAAATAGTATAAAAAGCAGACAGTGTATGAAGACTTTTTGGATTGACTGTATATGACTTCGAAAATTTTCTGCAATGATTCTTCCGTTTGTTGTATCTAGGCGTTTTTCATCCAGTTGAACTGATTATAATGCAAAAATCATAAAATAATCAATAATGACTCAAACTATTTCAGTACTAAAAGTAATTTATAGGAATACTAAAACTGCACTATAAATATTTTTAACGAGTAGTGCATACTGTCCAAATACAGTAAAATGTGGCAATTTTATTTTCCAGGTTTTCCAAGATTCCATTTTCTCACGTCATATAATTTTAATACACAGAGCCCTTTATGAATGGGGTAACAAATATGGCGGTGACAGGTGTAACCATACTGTATAAGACACTCTGTTTAGCTTGTGCAGATTTATAGTGGTCATAAGTTTACCACAGAGGGAGGATGTCGTATGCATTCTATATGAGGGGTGCATTGTTTTAGGGAGAATAGATTGGATTCAATTTTTGTTCATGTACTAATATTGAAACTGAAAAAATTTTAAAAAATCATGTATTCTCTGTATCTTAAAAGTTTGTACCTAAGTGCTTATAAAACAAATTAAAATTAGTAAACGAGATCTGCGCTATGGTCCCTTTAACTGATAAAAAAAAAAAAAAAAAAAACGAACATAAGAAATGTAATTTATACTTAATACACAAAATATAGTAGACAAATTCACAAAATTAAGTAAAATTTAGAAGTCGGCGTAAATTGCATTATCTTAATTATTTGTTTGTAATTTCAGTCCTATTTGTATACAAGTGTGATAATAATCGTGCAGTATATATATATATATATATATATATATATATATATATATATATATATATATATATATATATATATATATATATATATACTGCACGGAAGCTAAAAAACAACCACAAACTAATTTTAGAAAAAACTACAGACTGATATCTTTTCTGTTTCATGTTGGAAAGATCTTTGAGAGGATTATCAATGGGAGATTTCTTGGATTCTTGGAGAGGCACTCGATGATTGCATCCAATCAAAACGGTTTTATAAAGGGACAGTCCAGCACAAGAGCCATTTATCAGGCATTGTCGAATGTTCTGGATTCACTAAATAGCGGAAAGATAACTATAACGGTATTGATCTGTCAAAAGCCTTTGATAGTGTCAATCATAAGACTTTATGCATAAAATTGGAACACCTGGGTATTAGGGGAAATGTATTAAAGTTAATCGCCTCCTACTTGAGTAATCGCACTCAGCAAGTGATGGAGACTGATAATTATGGCAGGTCTTTTCTTTCAGACAGGGTCGCTGTTACGAGGGGTGTACCTCAGGGATCTATTTTAGGTCCGCTGCTTTATATACTTTATACAAACGAATTGCCTAACATTAGAGGAAAGTTTACAGTTTTATATGCGGACGACACAACCCTGATCTTTAGTGGTGACACTCCACAGGAAATAGTCGCTTATGTGGGGAGAGCCTGTGAAATTCTAGATCGTTATTTTACAACCCATGACCTTCTACTGAATGTTTCAAAAAACACAGTGTCTGGCAGAAGGGTTGATCATTCATTGATGCTAAACTTGATTGGAGACAACATGTAGAGAATGTCGCGGCTGGTCTCTCCAAATATTGTTATGCACTGAGAATCTTATCAAATAATGTGGGTGTTGATGCTGCCTTGACGGCCTATTATGCTTACGTGCAGTCCAGGTTCAGGTATGGTTTGATTTTTTGGGGAAATTCTCCCCAAGTAGACAAAATTTTTAAATTACAAAAAAAAATGAATCAGAGCTGCTTTTAAGATGCATTATGAAAGCTGTAAGAATGTCTTTGTCAGTAAATCCTTTTTAACTTTAACTAGTATGTATATATTGGATTCCTTTATGTTTGTTCGTATTAACAAGGATCTCTTTGAAAATGCGCAAAACAGACATAATTATGAAACTAGATATAAAACAGATCTTGTAATTGAGAAGTGTAATTTTAGTTATGTTCAAAGAGGTGTACAATATTCTTCCGTTAAAATATTTAATAGTTTTCCAGAGAGCGTTCGAAAATTACCGAGCCAAAACAAAGATACGGAAGTTTTTATTATCAAGAGCTTATTATACTATAGAAAGTTTCTTTAGTGATTCAGACAGACTTAACTTATGAATAAAAATGTTAATTTTATTGCTACTTGTTAAGGATGCTTTTCATCTTCCGTTGACTGTCTTCAAAGATGTCTTCTGAGCCTTTTGTTTTTGTCATAAACATATGTATGTGTTTCGTGAATGTCCTTTTATCTTTTTGTTCTTTGTACAATGTTCCATACCATATTGTGTTTTATAACTATTGTTATTCTTGGAACTAATAAATGATTATTATATATATATATATATATATATATATATATATATATATATATATATATATATATATATATAGATATATGTATATAGATATATATATATATATATATATATATATATATATATATATATATATATATATATATAGATATATGTATATATAGATATATGTATATATATATATATATATATATATATATATATATATATATATATATACGTATATATATATATATATATATATATATATATATATATATATATATATATATATATATATATATATATATATATGTAACACCCTGTAATTTCGAAAGTTACATATTTGTATTTTTAGATACCAGAATGGGACATTATTAGGCTTTTTTATCACTTAAGAAATATTTTTAACTACTTCCGGTTTGACCGGAAGTGACTGCAACTTTCTTATTTTTAATGGAACTGTGTTTATTTTTTCATCAATTTCAATTCACTTTGAAATTCTCTTTCCAACGATGTATCACAAGCTGACCTTGGTTTGACAGGTGACCAGCAAAAACCGTTTTAAACTCTTAAACTTAGACGGCCATGGCGGATATACTAGCAATTGTTTTTGTTTGTTTTACCTCACTTTGGAAAGAATTTAAAACTATTCTCGTGCCACTTTCGCGACTCTAAGTGGCTCCTACAAAATGTTATGCTTTACATTCAGTTACAGTCTTTTCTTTTCAAATCACCGAAATTAAGATAGGTACACATATTTTTTATTTAACCTAGTTACACATTACAGGTTTTTTGCCAACATACATCTAACAGAACTATCTAACGCCAATTGGATTTAATATTATTTTCAGAAAATAAACCGTTTTATTATGCAATAATGTGATAACAAGTTCCATTACGGACTTAGTAGGCTGTGATAAAACAGACGAACCGAAAGTCATGGTTGCTGCGTGTTACCAAAATGGCCATTATTATTAAAATAATTTTTCGTTAACCAAAAATGTATTCAACGGATGAAAAAGTAGACATGTTATTAATTTATGGAGTGCACAAAGAATAGCCGACAAGGCGCCGAGTTGTACATGGCAAGATATCTCGATAGGAGGCATCCACCTAACAATTATTTTTTAAGGATAGAGCAGCAGTTTAGAAGGTAACCGATTGAACCTGATGTATTTATTGGTGACGAAGAGTCAGAAATCAATGTATTGGCCATTGTTCAGGTAGAGCCTACAATTTCTATAAGACATGTTGAAGAACAAACCGGTGTAAATCGTGAAACCGCTCGCAGCATTTTAGGAAAATATAAATTCCGGTCCTACAAATATCAAAATAAATCAACATTTATTTCAAACCGATTACCAAAAAAGAATGGATTATTGTAATTGGTTTTTGCAAAGATACCACCTTGATAACCAATTTCATTACAACATTCTATTTACGAATGTATCTAGATTTACCAATTTGGGTCTGTTTAATCGTAACAATACTCGATATTGGGCCCAAGAAAATTCTAGAATTATGCGAGAAAGTGCCTATCACGAAAGATTCAGCTTTAACGTGTGGTTGGGTATCTTTGGCACAAGAATTGTTGGTCCTATTATATTTGATGGTGCGTTAAATGGAGAAAGATATTTGGAGTTCATTCAAAATGATGTTGAAGATTTTTTAGAAACTTTACCTTTAAATCGTGAAGACATTATGTTCCAGCAAGAGGGCGCTTCAGCCCACAATAGTAGAAATGCAAGATCGCCAGATCTTACTCCTCTTTTTTTATATGGAACTATCTAAAAGAAAAATTTTACAAAAACCCACCAATAGACAGAAATGATTTAGAAATGCGCTTAAGAAGAGCAGTAAATCAAATTTACTGACATTCAGTTGGAGAACGTTATGAGAGCCACGGTGAGAAAAAACAAGATTGTGTAGGATTAACAACGGACAGCATTGATGAATCAACAACCTGTTCTTAAAAATTAAGAAAAATAAGGAGCTTATGTCAATTTTAAAATTAGAGAATAACTAAATCACAAATAAATCGAAAATATACAAACCACCTACCCTCAAGAATGGTCCGAAGGGAATCAAATCCCTTCACCTTATTCCTATTTACCCTTAATTCCTTTTGGGATTAGAAAAATCCTGGAATAAGACTCGGAAAGGATGTCATGTGTATGTGACCAAAGTTTACTCTGGAGAGTATAGGGGAAGATCACGTATATTTGTAAACGGAACTAACTACATCAGAGGCGTCGGAAATAAAATAAATGTAATTAAATTGCTTGATACTATAATGATTGGAATAATATATTTTTTTTCCTAATAGCCATCTACAATTACGTCACAGAATTTCCAAATATTTCAATTTGTATTTAATTTTTTTTTAATAGCATAGCACGCGCGCTGCAGGGAAAACCCTAAAGTACTACAGGAGCCACGATTGTGCGTTAAAACCGATTCACGTTGGTCTTGAATCGCTGTAAATTGTACCCGGAGGGAAATACAGTCCTGGGTAAATTGTTCCAAAGGGATAATGTTCTCCATATAAAAGACTGCTTGAAAATAATCCTACGAGGAGTCACAAGCTGCATCTCATACGGCTGTGATGTATTAACGCGACATGTATTCCTAGTATGCACCATTCTAGGAGAAATTACGCGGGCTACATCGATCGAACACTTATGACTACTTGTAGAATAGACTGAAGTCGCCAATCGTTCTTCGATGTTCCAAGCAACCAAGGTTGCTGGTGTATTTTGGTTCTCCAATCAAGCGAACAGCCTTCTTTTGAATGGAATCCAACAACTGCACTGTATGTTTGAGAACAGAGTTTGAAAGATGGGAGCAATATTCCATCATTGGTCGAATTTAACCTTTGTACCGAAATATATATATATATATATATATATATATATATATATATATATATATATATATATATATATATATATATATAAGAGGGAGGACAGTAACAGGGCACTGGTAACAAACAATCGGAAGTTTAACTACTCGGGAACGCCCTTATGAGAAGAGATGAGCAGTCAAATATCTATAAGCTCTAGTATCTGCTTTTTTATTTTTGTCATCAAGCTTTCGCTGCCTAATTGGAAGTTTTTTTCTGGATACTGAAATGCAAACAAGGTACAGAAAAATAAAGTTAAGACGCTCGTTATGATATGTGATTTATCAATTTATAAGGTTGTATGAAAAATTACTCACAAAATTTAGCAGATAATTGATCTCTGGTGAATACAATAAAATTTGCATTTCGTTGACCAGATCGCAAGTGTAATCACAAAAAACATGACAAAAGGACACAGAGAATTACACAGGTATCAGAAAATAAAACATTGTCAATAACATAATTTAAAAACACTTTGTGAGATAGAAACAACTGTAAGAAAGACCATGAGGTTGAAATGGTACTTCATTTTAAATTTTTTGACATCGTATTTAGTAACTTTTTAGTAATATTTGAGTCTAAACCGGATATTGTTGTTAATCTATGTCGTCAGCAGGTCGACAAAAAACTCAAAACATTAAAGTTAGAAATACAGTAAATTTTGGTGGATACTACTATTGGAAAAGTTATTATATTAGTTCTTTAATTTTATAACAACGGGACTCATAAAATAATTTAAAGTATTTAATTTGATTAAAATTTAATTAAAACCTTTTTGTTTTTTAAAAATTGTTTTTTTTATTTGACGTTATATGGTTATGGGCATTCTTAATTTGTTTTTTTTTCCTTCTTAGGTACAGTTTTCATTTCTAAAAGTAAAATCAAAAGTACAATCACAATCAACTTACGGATATAACGACAATTCAGGTCACAAAATACAAAAACATGTACACTTTAAAATTTTGTCTTTTATAGGTAAACAATTGCTTAATTTTTTTTTAAATTAACAATAACAGTGAGTAAAAAATTACACTCACTAATCACACATTTTACATTATTCCTACGTCGAAAATAACCAGACCAATATATTTCGGTCTAAGACCAACGACAAGACTAGCGAAAAGTTTTGTAGGTTACGCATAGCACCATTTTTGTGTATGCTTTTTGCTAGTTCGTTTTTGAAAATATGTTTTTATTAAATTTATTTAAATTGTTGGTTTTAAGTACTTGATAACTAAAAATACCTTTTCAAAAACGAACCAGCAAAAACACCAAACTAAAAATAAGCATGCAAAAAATTGTACTATCCGCAACCTACAAAACTTGTCACCAATCTCGTCGTTGCTCTTAGACCGAAATATATTGGTCTGGTGTACTTATTTTCGACGTACGGATAATGTAAAATATGTTGATAAGTGAGTGTAATTTTTAACTGTTACTGTTAATTTAAAAAAAAAAATAACCAACTTTTTACGTATAAAAGACTTGATTCCCTATTGTCGTCACTGTTTATTCCTTATGTTACCTAACGTAACATAGAATATATGTATTTTACAAAAAAAAAACACCTAAATTAGATAAGTGGTTCTTGAGTGCTAAGCGCACTAATGGACAGACAGACAGAGAGACGTTGCATGTTATATATATTATATTCTTTGCTGCATGATATTGTTCCATATTTAATGGTTTAGACAATGTATTGCAAGAGAACGCGTTAGCAGCAAACTTTTTTTTCGACTTAATTCACTATTATCATTACTGCTTATTCCTTGTGTTACCTAACGTAATAAAACATAGCCTATAACCTGGCCAGAGAACATATGTATATTTAAAAAAAAAAAAAGCACATAAATCGGATAAGTGGTTATCGAGTGATAAGCGCACTAACGGACAGACAGAGAGACGTTGCATTTTATATATATTATAGAGCAGAGGTTCCCAAACTTTTTTTTCTCGTAGACCACTTTCAAATTTTTACTGGTTTCGGTGGACCCCCTGCTGCTACATTTCTACCATATTTCCAAAACTCGTCAAAAAATGTGAAGATTAGATCTAACGATGGAAATTTGCGTCGTGGCTGAGTTCGGAGTGGTAAAAATAAAAAGAAAAATAATATATGTTCTTGTGTTCTATTTATTAAAATAATATGATTACAGACTTAATAGAATTAAAATTAAATATTAATAACGTACCGTAACTTCAACAATGCAAATCAACAATTAAAAAAAAAATAGTCACAATTTTAATGGGAGGGATATACTTGATGGATTGACAGCCAGTTAACAATATTTGGCTTCAGTTTTGTAAGGAATAACCGCAAATCTCCCCGTTCTGTGATGTTCAATCTGCTCCTTTTTTTTGTTAATAGGTTTGTAACGACACTAAAACTTTTTTCGACAAGGTATGACGAGGGAAACGCTATCAAAAGTTTTCTCGCAATTTCCCACAGCCCAGGATATATTTCGGGTACTTCTGCCTGCAGCCAAAATGTTTGATAGCCTTTTTTAAATTTCACCTTCAGCTTCTCATTGGTGCTAAGCTCGAGTAGCTCCTCTTGTAAAACCACATTCGCCACTTCCGTTTCATTAAATGGATTTATGATCCATGGTGGTATTTCCATCGTCAGAATATCTTCAAATCTATTTTTGAAGTCATCTTGCAGGGCATTTAAATGTTGAACGTATGTCTGAATATCCTCATCAAGACATTCTGCCTGTGACAAGTTTGGAAACTGGGAGAATTCGCGCCGACTAATATTTTGCTTCATAAATTTCAATTTTCCAAGAAAAGCCGAAATTACACCTTTTGTTTTTATTAAATTTAGGCTGTCCCCTTGTAACTGCAAGTTAATGTCATTAAATTTTTTGAACAAATCTGTCAAATACGCGATGTCTGCTTTCAATTTGATCAAGTTTTCTTTTAAATCTGAATCTTTACTTTCCAGAAACTCTAAAACTGATTCAAAAAGTGAGTAAAATCTTGTTAAACATGCAACTTTCGACACCAACGTACTTCAGTATGTAAGAGCAATCGTTTGAAGTCTTCATCATTTTCGTCGCACAATTGTGCAAATAAACGGGTATTCAACGCATTGCTTCTTATTTTGTTAACTGCTTTATCACAAATCGAAGCGATTGGTGCAATCTATCACTCAAATTTTTCGCTACCAGGTGTTGTCGGTGGATGACACAGTGAATTGCAGTTACTCCTGGTATAATTCTTTTAAGATGGCTTATAAACCCACGATATCGCCCGAAGATGGCAGGAGCTCCATCTGCTGCCACCGAGATGTTTGTAAACGGAATCGATTTTTCCTTAAAAAAATTACTCAGGACATTAAATATTGATTCGCCTTTAGTGTCCGTCTCCAAAGTTTTCGCGAATAGCAGCTCTTCATGGATTTCTTCGTCCATAACAAATCAAACATATGCCAATAATAATGCTTCATTACCAGGTAAAGTTGACTCGTCCAGTTGAATAGAAAAATGAGTTGTTTGCAGATAATTACACAAGAAGCTTTCAATATCAGAGCTCATTTCATCAATACCTCTTTGTACGGTGTTGTTACTCAAAGGAATTCTTTTGAGTACGTCAAATGGAGCTTTGTGCAGAACAGTTTTTAAAACCTCTTCAACAGCGGGTAAAATTAATTGTTCTCCGATGGTGTGCGGTTTTCCAGATTTCGCTATAAGCAGTGAGATATTGTTAGATGCCCGCAAGCCATCATCATTACTTTGAGACGTTGAAGCGAACATACTGTGCACGGTGGGTCTCTTTTCATATTTTTCCTTCAATGTTTGAAAATATTTTAAATCTTTACCTATTTTATCAGGATGACACCTTCTTAGATGATTTTCGAGCTTCGATGGTTTCATAGAGTCATTGCTCAAAAACTTTGTTGCATAAAAGGCATATGGTCTGCCTTTGATGGAAGAAACCCAAATTTCAAATAATCAACACTGTACTGTCGACATTTCTTCATAGATTCAGCCATGTTTCGTATCAGTTACCTACCTGTAAAGAAAAAAATGTTTGTTTTAGTAATCATAAGGCGACTTTAACAGGATATGGCTATTTTAACAGAATAAAATAGGATTAATTAATTATTGCAATGAAAAAACCAAAATGCCGGCGGCAAAACTGATTTTAATTATTAAAAGCAATAAACTGAGGTTTTCACAAAATGGCTGAATCTATTTTAATGTAACATAAGATATTTATTTTCGATTAATTATATTTTGATACATTTCTGTAAAATCGAGAGAAAATACTTTTAAAGAATATTTTGACATCAAAACTCCGCGATTTTAATGATTTATTTATTACTTTGATGTACGTTACGAGTGGTACATAAAGACACGTACAATTTATGAAAATATTTTTCATTTAGCATTAGCAACTACGAGGGCACTGAAATATGTACAAACATGCAGGTCAATCATCCTCCTCATCTCCTTTAGTGAATCACCACAGTCGGGTAAATAAATAATTTTATAATAAAAAGTACTAAAAATTCAATCTTTCTCGGCTTTCTGTTCTTTTATAGAAGTATCGAATAATGACCCTGTTCAGTATTTAATTTTTATTACGTACCTACTACACGGAAACATAACAAATATAATATTATTACAATATAAAATAAAAGTATGAATCACAAATAGGCAGGTACTTACTTTTTCCGGCACTGGCAAACACTGACATCGATTCACTCACACTTTTCTTTTCAAAATTCCGGAAACAAATGAGTAACGTTTGTCCTTGGCATTCGTATTTATATTGTTGAAGAATCAAACAAGTTCATGCAAGATGGCAAGCACAGCACCAAGTCGTATTTCGTCCCTTTGCACGTCTGAACGGGTTGCGTTGCGGGCGGGCGGGTGGCGCTTTGCAAGTCTCGACGCGCGTTGTACTGAATATCGAATATGCAAGTTTTTACAAGTAACAGTCGCTGACCTTCTTAAAATACACTACTCAAAAAAATTAAGGGAGGTTTTAAAAACAAGGAAATTAATACTAAATGAACAGGATATCTGATCCATATGCCGGCCTAACTGAAGAAATTTTTTTCAAGCCCGTGGACCAAAAAAAAAGCAAAATATTTGCATTATTATTTTTTCGCGCTATCTGTTAGGATTGCATGAGAACCGTAGTTCCTAAAAAATTTTAGCCAAAACATCTGAAAATTAGAATCTTTTAAAGTCTCAATACGACCATTGTTCACCGAAATACAGCCTATCAAAAATCACCGAAAAATTTGGAATTTTTTTTTGGTCCCTTAATTTTTTTGAGTAGTGTATTATCTGCCTACATTGATAGGTAAAGCCAAGCCAACATTTTTGTTCTTTACTATCGAAACCAGATAAATTTTCGTGGACCCCCACTTACAACTTGTGAGCCCCTTTTTTTTTTACGCCAACGTAGACCCCCGTCGAGTCTTCCGTGGACCCCTGGGGGTCCACCTGAACCACTTTGGGAATCACTGTTATAGAGGATTATAGATAACCTGGCCAAAGAACAAATGTATGAATTAAAAAAAAATACGTAAATCGGATAAGTGGTTCACAGACAGAGAGACGTTCCATTTTATATATATGATATTATATTGTATTATATTATATACGAGGTGCGACCATAAAGTAATGAGACTGATTTTTTTGACCGAAACGTGGCAACCTTGCAGCCTTCCTAGACACTCCATCTTTGACCTTGATCCTCACGCCACTAATAGTCCAATCGGTACATCCGTGCAACCTCTCAATCTTGAGTAGTGGTGTAATAAGTAAAGACGTTCATTTTGTTTCCAATTTTTAAAATATTTTTAAATATTGAGAAATAAGATCTGTACTAAAAAGGCCCAGAAACTCTTGTTATATTTGCAATTTAGCATTACAACCTGCTCCAATGGTCAGAATTTATAATAATTATGTTAAGTGGGAAATGCTATTTTTTATCGAAGTTCGATGGGTAACGAATCTGAAGATGTACAAGGTACAAAAATTGCAATAACTGTAATATACCCATTACTCAAGAATTAAACATATCACAAGGGAATCCGACTTGTTTAAAACTTCTAATATTTCATCCCCTTACGACCCTCTTTTTCACCCCCTTTGGAGGGATAAAAAGGCCTAATACCTGAAAAATCAAATTCGGCGGACCTGAAAACTCTCTGGATACATGTCTGATTAAAATACTTATATATGAATTTTATAATGTAACCCCCTTCACAACCTTTATTACGACCCTTTCGAGGGCCATTAAAGCCTAAATAATAACTTTAATGTCTAAAAATTGAACTCCATGATTCCCCGTTTGGGTAAAAAGGCACATAAATGTATAAGATTTTATACATGAATTTTGTTTTGTAGGCTGATAGCGTATTCTGAAGAGTATCCCATTTTACCTACTGAGTGAGATTATTATCCTGTTTTGAACATTAGAACATAGTTTTTTTTTTCGGTTGTCAGTAAATTATCAATTGGATTCACCCGGGTCGATCGATTCGGTGAATAGTGGAGGTAGGAAGCATTTTCGCGAGTTGTACTCATTGAAACTTTTGTTCAGGAGCACAAGATCTACCTCTGTGCAAAATTTTGAGTCATTTCATCTAAACCCAATTTTCATTTAAAATGTGCGTAGTCCTTTTGGTTAATAAATAATTATTTTTTAACTATACATCTCTATTTATTTATAATATCATTACTATTAAATTAATTTAATAATTTCAACATTGTTTAATTATTATACTGCAGAACAAGATAGTAAAGTATATGGGTACCCGGGTACCCTAGTTATTGATAAGACGACTGAATAATTTTAACTTCAATTTTAATACATTAATATTGCTAAAATTAATTCAAAAAAACCTATTAATTTACGCAAAGAAGGTTGAAAAACGATGATCTAGCCGGAATTTGTTTTTTAAATTACTAGAAAAAAAGTTATGTTGATTGAAAACTCAAAAAAGATACCTAGGTACCAAGTTATTGACAGAAGGGTTAAAAAAATCTATGTTCCTTTACTTTATCTCAAAAAGTACTGAGCAAAAAATTTTGAAAAAGTCCTAGAATATTCCTCATAAAGTGTAGATTGGGCGAAAATTATTACGATTGCATTCCGTTTGTGCCTTGGCGTTATCAAGGAGGTTCCCCACAGTATAGTGGAGATAAATATATTTTCAGCACCACGCGTAGTTCGTTTAGCGACAAAATAATTTATTTTTTTTGTTTATAATTAAACAAATATTTAGGTAGTAAATATTTGTCTTACACTTACCTATACTAGGAGTCGGCAACCTATGGCACGCCAAGCAATTTTGAATGGCACGCGTACCTATTCAAAGTTTACACATTAATTCTGTAATCTGTGACATGTTTCGAAATTAAATAAATAATCGAAGACAATATTACTTTAACGATACAAACAAAAACGATATATTATATAGGTCACTAGGTATTATTACCAAAAACTACAAAATATATATTTTGTAATTTATAATTTTACTGAATGCATTGGTTTGGCTTTAATTTCGGCAAGTATTAAAGACGGCAAGCCTCAAAATATAAGCCTAGGCAAAAACACAAATAAACGTCCTCAATTCAGATCAAAAGAGCCGCTATAAGGCGGTTTTTGTTTGACTTGACTTCAATCGTTCCGAGGCGCGCCGCGACTCTTTTTATATTGCCGAACTTTAGTTTTTGTTAGATTTCACTTCTAGGCGGCCCTTTGATTGCAATGGGCGCGTTGTAGATAATAATTTTTGTTCTAAGAAATTTAATAAACGTAATTATTGGAATTTTCTGGAAACATTATTTTTCTATATATAGATAGCGGCTACACGTTTGGATCATTTAGTATAGAAGTCACATCCGTTCCAGTCAATAGTCGTCGAAAAGTTTAAAAATTAAAATTACGTTGCGTTATGGCCGCGAAGAAACAGCAGGTAGACGTTCGATCATTTCAAACTTCATGGACAACAGATTACGGTTTTGTACAGCAAAACGATCGGGCCATTTGTGTCCTATGTCGGGAAAGCGTAGTTTTCCGGACATCTAGTATTCAAAGACATTTCTAGATAAAACCTGAATCGTCATTTAAAGATAAAGCTGATAAAAGGGAGGCAATACAAAGAGCAAGTAAACAATACGAGAAACAGTCAACATTCTTTAGCAAAGTTTTCCAAGGAAAAAATCAGGTAACTGAATGCAGTTTCAAATTGCACAATCGTTGGCACAAAAGGGTAGGCCGTTCAGGGACGGAGAATTTATGAAGCAAACGTTTTTGAGTACTGGCGAGATTTTATTAGACGACTTGCCCAATAAGGATACAATTTTTGCCAGGATTAGGGATATACCGGCATCAGCGCGGACCATCGAGAGACGAATTACCGAAATGACACAAAATGTCCAAAAACAGCAGAGAGACGCTATCAAACGGAGTTTTGTATTTAGCGTAGCATTGGATGAAAGTGTCGATATTAATGACATTGCCCGTTTGGCAATCGTTGCGTGATACTTCGATGATGACAGTGTGTATGAAGAGCTGATTTGTCTGCTCCCATTGCAGGGAACTACAAGAGGAGAGGATATATTTTCAGAATTTGGTAACATTTTGAAAAGCGGAACATTGATTTAAATAAAATTTTTTGCGTAACGACAGATGGCGCTCCTGCTATGATTGGGAGACATAAAGGATTTGTTTCCCTTCTTATTGAACGCATGGGTCGATCAGTTTTGAATTTTCATTGTATAATTCACCAAGAGAGTTTGTGCGCTAAAATCTCCGCTGGAAGTTTAAAATCCGTGATGGATTGGGGTGTTAAAATAGTTAACTACATTGTCGGTCGTTCTTCACTGATCCATAGACAATTTAAGGCGTTTCTGCAGGAATTAGAAAGTGCATATTCAGATATACCATTGCACAATAATGTGCGCTGGCTCAGCCGTGGTAAAGTGCTCTCTAGATTTGTGCGAAATTAAATCGTTCTTGTTGGAAAAAAATCAAGTGGATGTTTATCCTAAACTAGAAGATAAGAACTGGATCTGTATGTTAATGTTTCTTACTGATATTACAAACCATCTCAGTGAACTCAACTTAAAGTTACAACGTTCAGGCAAAACAGTTCTGGCTTTATACGAATCCTGGAAATCATTCAAATTAAAAATAGATTTATTTATCAGCGATATTACTACAAACACATATAAATATTTTCCAAATTTAAAAACTTAACATATCCATTGTCGACGATGGTCCACTAATAGACGAAATTCTTAAATATATGACTAA
The DNA here is from genome assembly GCA_019049505.1 of Pachyrhynchus sulphureomaculatus. Classification (NCBI taxonomy): domain Eukaryota; kingdom Metazoa; phylum Arthropoda; class Insecta; order Coleoptera; family Curculionidae; genus Pachyrhynchus; species Pachyrhynchus sulphureomaculatus. Next base: position 1,592,809 of record CM032452.1, on the reverse strand, counting down.
TTTAAAAGAGGAGTTTATCGAGAGGGGTCAGGATTTTGATAAACATGGTCCTATGTTCGCTTTTTTTAATCAAACCAGATTTAATGGATTTTTCCAGCAGTTGCTTTGACATATCTCTTTTCTCATGGATGGACATTAATTGATCTTCAATACATTGAATTTAAAAGCTCCGAGTTATGGAACACGAAATTTGTAGAATTAAGAGGGGTATTAGAAGGTGACTGCCAGAACCATTCAAACGAGATACTTAGTTGTTGGATGAGTTTACCAGAGAAATTTATTTGTCTTAAGAAAGTAGCGTTTGCCATGCTTACAGCTTTCGGATCATCCTATATCTGTGAACAACTTTTTTCCCATATGAAAGTGATTTTAAACCCGTACCGAAGCAGGCTGACAACAGACAACTGGGAAGCATGTGTGAGACGGAAAATAACCAGACATGAACCGGATATAAGAAAACTCTCTAAAGAACTTCAAGCACAGGGTTCACACTAGGTCCTAGGACTAGTATAATAAAATTATTTGTTAAATGTTAAAATTTTTTTGTGATTAAACCTTCTAAAAGCAATATTTCAAGTTAATTTAAGTTAATTTTAGTTGTAGTAAGTACCTATATCGGCACGCAAAATGGATGAAAACTGGCACCCCTTAGTTAAAAGGTTGCCTACCCCTGCGCTATAGTCTATCAGTTTGCAAGACGAAGTTATAAATCATGTAAAATTATGCAAATTAACTTTACGCGATAGTACGAGTCTCGGTACCGCACAGTACATTTTACGCAAAAAAGTTACAACAAGATTATTTGTACCGGTAGTATTAGCTTGGACTAACATTTATTGAAAATTACAATAGAATTATGGGATTTTTGCTTTGAAAATCTCGAGAATGACCGAGCAGTGGCGTATCGACTGTTTTCTTTTGTATTAATTATAGCTATAATAAAGGTTGGTTATATTAAAAAAATATATTACAAAATATTACCTATATTACAATAATATTACAAGAGTAAAACTAGTATTAAAATTGAGGAATTATGATAAGATGACAGAACGGTGCCCATCACTGCCAGATGATTACCTACCTGCATAATATATGCATACAAAACAATGTGATAGTTCAGATCAAATCAAATTTATTTATCAAAACATATAAATTTACAAATAAATAGGAAATTAATTACATATAAACAAGTTAAAATATAAACGCACCTAAGTGCATGCTCCTGTATGCGCTTTTACAAAATACTATTTAAAGCCTAAAATCTAAAAGAAAACAAATACAAATGTCACACAGGGAAGACCCAATATCTGTATGTTGACTGTTTTTTATTTTTATTAATATTCATTTATTTATTTTTCCACGGGACTGCCCATTTAACACTGAGGATAACAATTAACAGTTTATCATTTATAAAGTAACACCTTAAACTAACACATGGGCTGAAAAGTCCCGGGCCTAACACATAGATGGCGCTAGTTTTATTGCAGTCACCTTTTTTTCAGTTAATACTAACCTTCAAAAGACAGCTGTTAAAATTTCATGATATTTTATTCATTAGTTTGTGAGTTATTGTGCTAAGAGTGACGCTACTTTTGTTATTTTCAAAACAATGGATCAAAAACAATATCGTGTTTTAATTTTACACTGCTTCTTGATGGGAAAAAATACCGTTCAAGCGAAGCAATGGCTTGAAAAGTGTTATGGGGACTCCGCTCCATCAGAAACAACAATAAAACGTTGGTTTGCTGACTTCAAACGTGGTCGTAGAGACACCGATGATGCAGAACGCAGTGGACGTCCAAATGAGGCGGTAACACCAGAAAACATCAAAAAAATCCATAAAATCGTTTTGAATGATCGAAAAGTGAAGTTGCGTGAGTTAGCTGACATCGTAAAGATATCAAAAGAACGTGTTGGCTTTATATTGCATGAGCATTTGACTATGAGAAAGCTCTGTTCAAAGTGGGTGCCGCGTTTGCTCACTGTTGATCAAAAACAAGAACGTGTTGATGATTCTGAGCAGTGTTTGGCCATGTTTAAACGTAACAAACCGGACTTTTTGCGTCGATATGTGACAATGGATGAAACATGGATCCATCACTTCACTCCGGAATCAAAACGATCGTCATCTGAGTGGACAGCAACTGGTGAACCTCGTCCAAAGCGCCCGAAAGCACAACAATCGGCTGGAAAGGTTATGACCTCGGTATTTTGGGATGTGCGTGGTGTAATATTCATCGACTATCTTGAGAAAGGAAATACCATCAACAGTGAATATTATATAGCGTTATTGGAGCGTTTGAAGGCCAAAATTGCAAAGAAACGACCGCATATGGCAAAGAAAAAAATTTTGTTTCATCAAGACAACGCACCGTGTCACAAGTCAATCAAAACAATGGCAAAACTACATGAATTGAACTTCGAATTGCTCCCACATCCACCGTATTCGCCAGATTGGGCTCCCAGCGACTACTGGCTGTTCGCAGACCTGAAAAAAATGCTCGCCGGTAAGAAATTTCGCACGAATGAAGAGGTTATCGCTGAAACTGAGGCCTATTTTGAGGCAAAAGATAAATCGTTCTCCAAAAATGGTATTGAAATGTTAGAGCGGCGCTGGAATGATTGCGTTGCTCTTGATGGAGATTACGTTGATGAATAAAGCTAATTTTGAACCAAAAAAAAAACCGTGTTTTCTTTGTTAGGCCCGGGACTTTTCAGCCCATGTGTTATAACTTAAATTTAATGACAAAATAAAATTATTATATCTTATGTTAATCTTAAACACCTTCTATATCCGACATGTCAGACATATCCGAACTAAAATCTGACATAGCATCATCTGTACCTAATGGTGTGTAACTAGTGATTCTACAATTTGGTCCATTGATGAATCTAGTGTCCACATTTTATCTTCTTCTTTAATTATGTGTTCAACACATTTTTTTCCAGTTTTCTGGAGTGACATTACATATTGCTTTTGCAAATAGATTTTTAAGGTCTGTTAATTTGTAGGTCACATTGTTTCGAGCCACTTCGCTTTTTTACTTGAGCCCAAATAAGCTCTATAGGATTAAGCTCACAGTGGTATGGTGTCATGCGCAGAAAAGTTATATCCCGAGTTTTGGCAATTTCGTCGATAACGTACTTATTGTACTTATCTTTGTTTATTAAAACTTCATGTTTATCTAACTGTATTAATTCGCGTTTAACATTGTCATCATAGAATAATATATTTCGCTGAATTAAGCAAGACTGTATATCACATTTAAGCCATCCCATCGTGGGAACACGTTCAACTTTTTTGGAATGGTAACTTGCATTATCCATGATAATTATTGAGCTTCGGGGAATCAAATCTATCATCTGCGTAAACCATTCTTCAAACACATCAGAATTCATATCCTCGTGGTAATCTCCTGTTTTTTTCGATTCGAATGTAAGCAGACCGCCGTTACCGAAACCGTGAATACTCCCTGTATGTATTATAATTAATCGGCGTCCTTTTCCAGATGGTGGACGGAGACCGGTTGACCAACCTTCCATAAAAGCTTATCTTGAACTCAAAACGTTTTTGTCCTGCCAAAACATATTTACGGTGTACCCTTCATTTATCCAAGTTTCGTCTAAATAATAAATACGTTTTCCTTGAGAACGCTCATGTCTAATTTTTCTCAGATAATCTCTTTCCCAGCCTACGATTTCTCCTTTCAGTTAACAAGGATTTTCTTTGAAATTTTTCCCAACGAAAATTGATTGATTTTAAAACGTCCCACAACTTGGTCCTGCCCATCGTTGGTATCTGTGGGTTACTTTAAACAGCCTCTAGAATTAAGTCTAAAGTTGAGATTTTTTTTCAATGAAAAACCCATGAATGATGATTCTTCGCAGGGAATTTTTTACATCTTCTATCAGTTCCAGATTTATTTTACCTGGTTTTAGCTTTGGCGCAGTAACTCCTCCTGCCCTTTCTTCCTTCAAAATTCGATAGATTGAACACTATCGTCAACACTTAAATTAAGGTTTTCATCACTTGATGTAATTCAACACATTCCTTTTTTTTTATAGGTCTAGCACACGTGCTGCAGGGAAGTCCCTAAAGCGCTCCAGGAGCGGCATGTGTGCGGAAAAAGCGATTCACGTTGTTCTTAAATCGCTGTAAATTGTACTCTGTGGGAAACACAGCGCTGGACAACTTATTCCAAAGGGATGACGTTCTCCATATAAAAGACTGCTTGAAAAGCATTGTACGCGGACTAACAAGCTGAACCTCATACGGATGTGAAGCACCAGCGCGACGTGTATTTCTAACAAGCACCGCTTTGGGAGAAATTAAGCGGGATACATCCTTCGAACACTTTCCATGAAAATACTTGTAGAACAAGTCGCCAATCGTTCTTCGATGTTCCAGCGAATCAAGGCCGCCGGTCAATTCCGGGTCTCCAATCAGACGGACAATGCTTCTCTGAACAGAATCCAACAAATGCAGTGTATGTTTGGGAGCGGAGCCCCAAACGTGGGAGCAGTATTCCATAGTTGGTCGAATTTGAGCTTTGTAAAGAATTAACAGTTGTGGGGTGTAAAGCTTTTTGGTTCGAAATAATATTTCCAACTTCTGAGAATCTCGCCTTGCTATGCCTGCAACATGTTCATGCCAGGACTTGTTCCCAAACTAACGCCCAACAAATTGAGCGACGATGCTAGGGGAATGGAATGCCCCGACATAACTATGTCGGGTTCAGCAACGTTAACTTTTTTAGAAAAAACTGCCGCCTGGGCTTTTGTAGCCTTAAATACCACTTGGTTACTGTCACCCCAAGATAGAATTTCTTCCAGGTCTTTGTTAAGTTGAACGATCTCCTGCTGTCTGCGGATATTCGTCTGAGCAGCCAATGTCCGAGCGTTCAAGGTGAATGAAGAGACAAGCGTACTGTCATCTGCAAAGCTGTAGATTGGATTCCCGGTCTTTTCCAGCAGATTATTAATGTAAATGAGAAAGATAGTAGGAGACAGTATGGAGCGCTGGGGCACACCGGCGTTGATAGTGAAGGTGTTAGAAAGAAATCCGTCGACCGCCACTCGTAAAGAACGCTCTCTGAGGAAACATAAGAGCCACAAACAGAACCTTTCAGACATACCATAAGAGCGTAACTTAGCCAACAGTCCATCGTGCCAAACACGGTCGAATGCCTTGGATATGTCAAGAGCAACCGTTCGAGATTCTCCAAAGGGTTCAATTGCGTTGTTCCAAACATGTGTTACATAAGTCAGAAGATCTCCTGTTGATCTATTTTTACGAAAACCATATTGGTGATCGCTAATAATATTGAATCGGTCAAGATATTTTAGAAGATACTCATTGATAACCTTTTCCATGACTTTCGATATTATTGAAAGCAGTGCGACTGGTCGGTAGCTATTTGGTCTTCTTGGTATCGGTTGAATCGTAGCACATTTCCAGCAGGACGGAAATATTCCCTTTCTGTAGGATAGGTTAAAAAGTCTAGCTTCATTAAAATACGCTTTATGATGCGCTGTCTGCAGACAACATCGGGCATCCTTGACTGCAATATGGGAAGAGTAGTTGGTGTTTTTCCTTGAAAATCGACAGTGGAATCCTAATTATGATCTTTTCATTTAAGCTTAAAGCCGTTATTTTTTGACGTTTTGGGAAAGACATCTTTATTGTTCTGAACTGATGAACTACGTGTTACGTGAGAAAATAAACTGACAGTATACCCTGGATACGGTTTATAATCCAAATTAACCCCATCAGGTAAAACAACCCGCCTTTGGTTTATTATCCACTGGGTCACTTTTATTACTAATTTGCATAATTTTACATGATTTATTACTTCGCCTTGCAAAGGGATAGAGTATAAGAAAACGTGAAAATACATATTGGATCTTACGAACGTTAGGAACTTTTTGTATTTATTTTAAGACTAATCAACGTACGGAACACTAATTGCGCAAGTCCGACTTGTACTTGGCCGGTTTTTTTTTAATGTTCTTGGAGTCGAGGAATCCGAAAATTGTGCTATTTTTTTATATTTTCACTTTTGGAGGCATACATCTCTGAAGCTCTACCTGATGTCATTTTTTCTCGTGTCTATAAAATACTTATTATTTAAAATATCGACTTGTGGTGTTTGGATTGTTGTTATTTTCTGGCATGAGAACGCCAAATTAAGTACTTAGAACTACCTGTTGCTAGGTAAATACTGGGTGAATCACACGATTCTTTATAAGAGAACAAAGCTAAAAATGAAAAAAATTAGTCAAATCTCTGCACGTAGACTTCCAAAAATTAAAAAAAGAAAAATTCATTCAAATTGGACTGTAACTAAAATTTCTGTTTTTCTAAACAGCGAATTGCACTCAAGTGATGTTTCTGTCTTCACTAACAACCAAGCCAATATCTGATAATATTATAGCGCCTTAAATATATAAGTTCTTTTCTCACTGGAAATCTTATACGTATACTAAAATTCGATATAGATATCTTATTTCACATGCAAGTCTCAAGGTAACAAACCTACTGACCGAAACTTAAAGAAATGCAAAAATCTGGGAGGATCATTCTCTTACAAATGCAATAATTTTCTTAGCGATAAAAGTAAAAACCGTTAAGTGGTACTGCTCTTGACTTATTGATTTCCGCGGAAACTTACGCGAAGTATGAAATGAATACGTTTACTCGCTTTTCCAAGATGATTTTCTCGTTTTTTTTTTTTTCCCGGTTTCGAATGAAATTGGCCATTTTATAAGAGTCGCTGTTCAACATTGCAAAATGGTAAAAAGATGAGAGAAAATGTGTTTTTAATGTTCCTACATCGAGTTTTGGTGAGTTTTCCGGTATATGTATGTACATACATACGTTTAAATTTGTTTTTTTTAGTAAAGAGCAGTTTTAATATCAACATTAAACAGTGGCCGAGAGGAACTACACTATAGAATAATCTTTATTTCCTTTTACTATTATTCTTTATAAAAATTTGTTTAAAATTGATGTGTGTGTGTGTGTGGGGAAACGAAACTGGAAAGTTAAGAAAATAAAATAATTGAAATAAATAACTCAAAACATCTATTTTTAGAATTCGGTATGTGTGTTGTTATTCTTCTTACAGTATTGTACGCTTATTTAGCGTCTAGACATACACGTAATAAACTCAGCAGTGTTTTTATAACTGGAACTCACTCTCTACGGCGTAGGAGCTACCGTCTCGCATAGGTAGGTTCCAGCAAAATGAGGGTGCCACAAGAGGATAACAGTGTTCTGTTGTTTTCTAAAACCAGCTTGTTAATTATATTGATATAATTTGAATTTTTTTTTATGGGTCCAGCACACGTGCTACAGGGAAGTCCCTAAAGCGCTACAGGAGCGACACGTGTGCGGAGAAAGCGATTCACGTTGTTCTTGAATCGCTGCAAATTGTACTCGGTGGGAAACACAGTCCTGGGCAAATTATTCCAAAGGGATAATGTTCTCCATATAAAAGACTGCTTGAAAATCGTTGTACGAGGAGTAACAAGCCGAACCTCATACGGATGTGAAGTATTAGCGCGACGTGTACTTCTAACATGCACCGCTCTGGGAGGAGGAGAAAATACTTGTAGAATAGGCTCAAGTCGCCAACCGTTCTTCGATGTTCCAGCGAATCAAGGCCGCCGGTCAGTTCCGGGTCTCCAATCAGACGAACAGCTCTTCTCTGAATTGAATCCAACAAATGCAGTGTATGTTTGGGAGCGGAGCTCCAAACATAGGAGCAGTATTCCATTGTTGGTCGAATTTGAGCTTTGTAAATAATTAACAGTTGTTGTGAAGTGTAGAGCTTTCTGGTTCGAAATAATATTCCCAACTTTTGAGAAGCTCTCCTTGCTCTGCCTGCAACATGTTCATGCCAGGGCATATTTGCTCTCAAATTAACGCCCAACAAATTGAGTGACGATGTTAGAGGAATGGAGTGCCCCGACATAACTATGTCGGGTTCAGCAACGTTAACTTTTTTTTAGAAAAAAACTGCCGCCTGGGTTTTTGTAGCGTTAAATTCGACTTGGTTACTGTCATCCCAATATAGAATTTCTTCCAGGTCTTTGTTAAGTTGAACGACTTCCTGCTCTCTGCGGATATTCGTCTGAGTAGCCGATGTCTGAGCGTTCAAAGTGAATGAAGAGATAAGTGTACTGTCATTTGCAAAGCTGTAGATTGGATTCTCGGTCTTTTCCAGCAGATTGTTAATATAAATGAGAAAGAGAGTAGACAGTATGAAGCCTTGCGGTACACCGGCGTTGATAGTGAAGGTGTTAGAAAGAAATCCGTCGACTGCCACTCGTAAAGAACGCTCTCTGAGGAAACATGAGAGCCACAAACAGAACCTTTCAGACATACCATAAAAGCGTAGCTTAGCCAACAGCCCATCGTGCCAAACACGGTCGAATGCCTTGGATATGTCAAGAGAAACCGCTCAAGATTCTCCAAAATGTTCAATTGCGTTGTTCCAAACATGTGTTACATAAGTCAGAAGATCTCCTGTTGATCTACTTTTACAAAAGCCATATTGGTGATCGCTAATAATGTTGAATCCTTCAAGTATTTTAGAAGATGCTGATTGATAGCCTTTTCCATGACTTTCGATATTATTGGAAGCAGTGCGATTGGTCGGTAGTTATTTGGCAAGGTCTTCTTGCCTTTTTTAAGTATCGGCTGAACTGTGGCACATTTCCAGCAGTAAGGAAATATTTCCTTTCTGTAGGATAGGTTGAAAAGTCTACAGAAAACTGGTGTTAGTTCCCTTGCATAGTTTTTGAGAACTATGGCAGGTATTCCGTCAGCGCCAGAAGTCTTTTTGGTGTCTAGCTTCATCAAAATACGTTTTATGATACGCTGTCTGAAGACAATATCGGGCATCCTTGACTGCACTCTGGGAATAGTAGGTGGTGTTTTGCCTTGGCGACTGACCAAAAGGACCTGGAATTGCCGGGACAAGCGAGAAGTTTGTTTCTAATCCGTTGATTGTGGGCCTAATTGGTTTCGTCGATAATTTCTTTGCATCTGTTCCTGGCACGAACAAAGGTGTTACGATTTATGGTGTTAGGATTTTAACGCCATTGTCGGTATGCACGATGTTTAGAAGCAACAGCTTCTTTGCATTTTCGGTCAAACCAAGACTTGCCGTTGGAAGGGTATTTCTTCGAACAAGGGATGTAAGCCTCCATACCGGCCAAAATAACATCGGGAACCTCCCTGGCGCAGTCAGATGGGTCGTCGGATCGAAAACAAACGTCCAACCAAGGGCAAGTTCGAAAATATTCCATGAGATCTTCCCATTTAGCAGATTTGTAGCGCAAAGTCTTGCGCGGTTTAGGCGCCTCTCTGTCATTTTTTGTTTGTTAGTTATCATTTTCATGAGTAACTTATGTATTTGTCACAAAAGGTTTATTGATCTATAATTCTCAAACTCTACTTTATCTCCTTTTTCATGCAGCAACACGATTTACTTTTTAATAATATCTTAGTTTTCTTTTATTAAAGCTTATCATCCGTATTTTGTAAATTGATTCCCCTTTCTTTTTCTCCTACTTCTATTTCAAATAACTCTCTGAAACTTGTGTTTATAATCATTTTTCTTTTTAGTTTGTTTAGTTTTTTTTTTGTTATTTGAATGATCTCTTTTCCATCATTTGTTACTGTTTCGTCTTCCCTTTCAGTTGATTAATTTTTTTTTTTTTCGCTCACTCCCCCGTAGGGATTTTTACCCTTTTTTCCATATCCCAAGGATATCGGCGAGGATGTCGTAACGCCCATCAACGTTGTCCAAGGGCCGAAATATACATTTTTGTGTTTCACGGCACCTTTTAAACAACGCGATAGTGCTGCTACGGACGTTATTTGCATTTCTGCAAACAACTATTACCTATGTACGTGGCCAGGACAAATATCTATAATATATATAAAATGCAACGTCTCTCTGTCTGTCTGTCTCTCTGCCTGTATGTCTGTCTATCTGTCTGTCTGTCCGTTAGTGCGCTTATCACTGGAGAACCACTTATCCGATTTACGTGCTTTTTTTAAAAAAAAACATACATATGTTCTTTGTCCAGGTTATAGGCTATATTTTATTACGTTAGATAACATAAGGAATAAGCAGTGACGATAACAGTGAATCAAGTCGGAAAAAAGTTTGCCGCTAGCGCGTTCTCTTACAATACACTGCTTAAACCATTACATATGAAACAATATCATGTAGCAAAGAATATCTGTAATATATATAAAATGCAACGTCTCTCTGTATGTCTGTCTGTCCGTTAGCGCGCTTATCTCTCGAGAACCACTTATCCGATTTACGTGTATTTTTTTTAAAATTCATATATTTGTTCTCTAGCCAGATTATCTATAATCTTCTATAATATATATAAAATGCAACGTCTCTCTATCTGTCTGTCCGCTTATCACTCGAGAACTATTTATCTGATTTACGTGTTTTTTTTAATTCATACATATGTTCTCTGGCCAAGTTATATAATAATAACAATAATAATCTATGTAATATATATAAAACATAACGTCTCTCTATCTGTCTGTCCATTAGTGCGCTTAGCACTCAAGAACCACTTATCTGATTTACGTGTTTTTTTTTGATAAAATACAAAGGGAATAAACAGAGACAAAATGCTAATATGTAGAAAAAAAGATGGAAGTTTAACAGTAAGTTTGGCAGAAGGACTGAATAGATGGGCGGAATACTTTACAGAAACATTAAATGGAGATGAAAATGAGGATTTGAATGAGAAATAGGAAGCAAAATTAACTGAAGGGCAAGAGAGGGCAAACAAACCCTGCAAAGAAGAAGAAATTGTATAACAGCAGAAATGATAAAAGCTGGAGGAATAGATCTGAAAAATGAAATATGCCGATTGGTGCAAAAAATATGAGACACGGAAAAGATGCCAGTGAGCTAGAGAGAGTCGCTCGTTGGTCCAATATACAAAAAAGGAGAAAAAACTATATGTGCTAATTATAGACCAATAACCTTACTAGATGTAGTGTACAAGATAGTAGTGGTGACTATCAAAAACAGACTAGAAGAGAAAGCCGAATCTATTCTGGGAGAGTAGTGTGGATTCAGGAAAAATAGATCGGTTACAGACCAGATATTTTCGATTAAGCAAATCCAAAATAATAGCTTAGAGCAAAATTTGACACTATACTTGGTCTTTGTGGATTTCAGAAAAGCATATGACTCTGTAAATAGAGAAGGACTCTACAAGATAATGGAAGAACTAAAAATTCCAAGTAAATTGATTCGCATGGTGAGAATGACCCTGAATGACACAGAAAATAGAGTGTTCGTTGAGGGCAAACTATCAGACAAATTTAAGGTGAAGAGAGGATTAAGACAGGGGGATCCAGTGTCGACATGTCTATTTAATTTGGTACTAGAGAAGATAATCCAGGAGTCAGAAATAAAAACAAATGGAACGATGAGGAAAAAACAAAATACATGGAAATTACAAAGAAGAAGGATAATAAAAACAACAAAAGTGTGGATATAATAAACAACTTAGGGAAAAGATATATATGTTTGAAAAAGTAGACAAATTTAATTATCTGGTAGTAACAATAACAGAGAGTGGACAAGAAAGGACGGAGATACAAGAAAGAATAGCAAAAGGACAGAGATGTTTGGGGGCAATGAATCCATATTGAAATCAAAGAATGTATCAAGAAAAGCAAAAGGAAGAATATATACGACTGTTATCAGACCCACGGTGACATATGGATGCGAGACGTGGAAACTGAATGCAAGAAAAAAGGAGGCGTTGGAGGTGTGGGAAAGGAAAGCTTTGAGAATAATCTACAGAGGAAGGAAAGAAGAGAGACTGTGGAGAAGAAGAACAAACTACGAATTAGAATGCCTATATACGAAATCCCTTATAAGCCAAATCATAAGAAGAAGAAAGACAGGCAGAGCAAGCCCTAATAAGAGGAGTGGTTGGAAGAAGGGTAGACCTCGATCTACATGGATTCAGGCAGTAAAGCAAGATCCGGAGTTGATGGGAATCCCGCACTGGGAAAAGCTAACGGGAGATAAAAAGAAGTGGAGACAAGTATGCAACCAAGCCATGGGCCTCTAAGGTCCCTCGAGCTATATAATAATATAAACATAACGAATAAGCAGTGACGATAAAGGTGAATCAAGTTCACGCGAGCGGAACCGCGGGCACGGCTAGTACTTAAATAAATTAATAAATAAGTATACCGACCTGCGGGACTGAACACTCGACCTTCTGCACAGTAGCAAAGTACTACGCCACCGAGCCACGGCCAGTCACTCGAGCCACTGCCAGCCAATATTGACATTTGTGTATAACTTTAATTATAATACTTTTAAGCTTTTATTTCTACTATACAGTCTGTATTTTCTCCTAATATCTCCTTTTCTATCAGGTCATATTATTGTATTCAATTCAGAGTCTTCTTTGGTGCACTCTTACCTTAGATTGCTAGCTCCCACACATTCAAGTATTCATGAAATTACACACGGCATCAAAATAGACGGTTCATTCCTGAGTCATCTACGTTTCGCAGACGACAACGTCCACTTTTCAAGTGATATCTATGAACTAGCCGGAATGATAAAAAAAAAACTATATCATACATCTCACTTGCTTTGAACTAACCTGAAATGAGCGTTAAGAAAACTCTAATCATGAGCACTGACAACATCGAGGTTACAATGGAAAACCAGAGAGTAACTGGAAGAGTGATACTCACCTGGGCTGCATTAGGAAAACCGGCTCATATTCTAAAGAATCCAGAGATTCCCATAAACCAGTCATGTATTTTGCCTGGTGCCCCTTTCGGAATGGAGATTATGAGATGAGAGATGATCATATCTTTGAGAGATCGCATCGTAAGTGAAGAGATAAGGAAACGAACCAAGTTATGGTTGTTATGGGGAAAATAGCGGCTCTAAAGTGGAGATGGGCAGGTCATGTCGGCAGGTAGAAACTGGATACAACAAGCTAAGGATAAACAGAAATGGAAGAACATGGAGGAGCCCTATATCCAGGAGCAGATGCCGAAATGCTGAAGAAGAATACATTTTTTACTCTTTGTTGTTTAGCTGTTTTCGTTCCTGCTTGCAAGGTTGCACATGTCTTTTTATTTTGTAGTTCTAGTAAGACTTATTGTCAAATTTTACTTTTATGTATTTATCTTAAATGTATGTATATATATATATATATATATATATATATATATATATATATATATATATATACATATATATATATATATATATATATATATATATATATATATATATATATATATATATATACATATACATATACATACATATACATACATACATATATATATATATATATATATATATATATATATATATATATATATATATATATATATATATACATATACAGAGAGAGTGCAACAACCAAAGCTAAAGAAGCATTAACACTTAATAAATATCCAATGTGCCTTATAAACAAAATCTTCAAACCACGAATACATAACTTTTACAATACCATAATAAGTAAAAAAACCAACTAACAACAACCATAAAACATATATCGCTTTACCGGTTATAAATGGACTATCCCAACCACTCAAAAAACTTTTTGAAAACTACAAAATTCGGTTATGTCACAAATCATATTTACAATCTGCTCTCATCCAATTTTTCCAGGCTTAAAACCAAAACCCCAAATAATGAAAAAAGTAACATAGTCTACGAAATCAAATGTAATAACTGCGAAGGAATATACGTCGGGCAAACAAGCCAATATCTAGAAAATAGAATCAAAGGCCATAAATACGACAAAAAAACAGTACAGCTCTTACAAATCATGAAATGAATAAAAATCATACCTTTGATTTCAAAAACACCAAAACTATCAACACCGAAATAAATACAAAAAAAAGAGAAATACTCGAAACCATACACATTAAGATGACGCCCACTGCAATAAACGAAAAAAACAGATACCGCACTGACTTAGCCGTTACTTGATGGAGATCCATAATAACTAGGAATAAAAATTTAAACAAATGTTTATGATCACCACTTATGTTTATTATTGCTGACAATTGTTTCGACACACTGTGTCTTCTTCTGGAGCACGATGTAAATTAACTAACAAAGTATGTTTCAGAATACATAGTTTACCTAATTACAAGTACTAAATTCATTAACAATACTTACCTTAACTAAGTTGGGAATGTAGAATCTTTGGCACAATGATACTACTCAGTATATATCACCACTACACCAAACACTTTATTTTTGCACTCGACGCGCGTTTCGCTAACCATGTTAGCTTCATCAGGAGCGATGATTGAGTCAATCATCGCTCCTGATGAAGCTAACATGGTTAGTTTCAAAATTTTGCATAACGGAAAGAAAGGAAAATTACTGGATTGTTTAGAACAGGTAGAAATTAATCAGAAAAAATCCTCAGGTCTATTACTCAACGATCAATTAGATGGGGGAGGGTCTCCTTTATTGAACCTATTCTAGGTATTAAGGTAAGTATTACTCAGTATATATCACCACTACACCAAACACTTTATTTTTGCACTCGACGCGCGTTTCGCTAACCATGTTGGCTTCATCAGGAGCGATGATTGAGTCAATCATCGCTCCTGATGAAGCTAACATGGTTAGCGAAACGCGCGGAGTGCAAAAATAAAGTGTTTGGTGTAGTGGTGATATATACTGAGTAATACTTACCTTAATACCTAGAATAGGTTCAATAAAGGAGACCCTCCCCCATCTAATTGATCGTTGAGTAATAGACCTGAGGATTTTTTCTGATTAATTTCTACCTGTTCTAAACAATCCAGTAATTTTCCTTTCTTTCCGTTAGGCAAAATTTTGAAATCTTTATTGAATGTATGCTTTTCCTCTGTTAAATGTTTGGCGTAATGAGATTTGTTATTTTTCATTCTAAAGCTATGTTTATGTTCGTTTATTCTTTTATAAAAAGGTCTGCCTGTTTGTCCTATATACACTTTATTGCAACTGCCACAGCATAATTCGTAAACCCCCGATTTATTTTCTTTTTTTGTTTTGTTTTTATTATTTTTAATATATCGAGATAATGTGTTATTTGTACGGAAAGCGATATTTACATGATTCCTATGGAAAAAAGTTTGAATTTTATTAGTTAGTTTTCCGATATAGGTGAGTGTATGAAATTTTTCTTTGTTTAGTTATTTGTACGGGTACACCAGCCATATTACTCTTTTAAATTGTTTTTTCATTAAAATATTATCTACGAAATCGCTACTATATCCATTGTTTATACTAATTTGTTTTATAATGTGTAATTCTTTCTGAAAATTTTCTTCCGTTAATGGTGTATTTATTAGTCTATGGATGAAACTATTATAAGCCGAGATTTTATGTGTGAATGAGTGGTTAGAATTAGCGTGTATAGTTATATCTAAGTATGTTGGTTTATAGAAGATTTTAAAATCGTGTTTATTCATTTTGTTTGATATTTTTAAATCTAGGAAATTAATCGATTTATTTGTTTCAATTTCTGTTGTAAAAGTAATATTATTATGAAGTTGGTTAATAAAATCTAGAAAAAGTGTTAAATGTTGATCTGTGCCTGTAAAGCAAGTCAATATATCATCTACATACCGGTGCCAATAAAAGAAATTTTTAAAAAGATGAGAATTACTGATTTGTTCTTCTAAATGGTCCATGAAAATTTCAGATAAAATTGGACTAAGAGGGTTTCCCATTATTAAAACCTTTCTTACTTACGTAAATGTTATCGTTAAATTCAAAATAATTCTGATCTAAGCACAATGTTAAGATATCTAATATTTCTTGTTTAATTATTGGGTTAACATTATTTTTATTGAGTAATCTTTGGACCAAATTTATAGCGTCTGATGGTGGTATACTAGGAAAAAGATTTTGTACATCAAACGATATAAATCTGGAGTTACTTGGTATAATTAACGGATTAATTTTTGCTATCAATTCATTACTATTTTTAATACTATATTTAGGTGTGAATTTACAATATTTTGTCAAAACCTCAATCAATTTATTTGCTAAAGAAAAAGCTGGAGCTGTTATGTATGAAACTACCGGACGAATTGGAGAGTTATTTTTATGTAATTTAATAAGAGAATATAGTTTTGGAGCTTGAGGGTTCATCGAGACAGGTCTGAATTTTTCCTTCTCTGTAAAAATGCTTATGTCTTTTAGCACATCTTTAATTAATTTTTGGAAAGTTGATTGATGAAATGATTTGAATACATCTGGTTTTAGGAAATCTGTTGTTTTTTCAATGTAAATTTGTTTCTTTATAGCTATTACAGTTTTTCCTTTATCTGCTCTCGTAAAAATTATGTTGTGTTCATTACTTTTGTTTTTTATTTGGTTTGCGATCTTATGTTCATTATGGAATTTACCTGGGAGAAATTCAAACTTTTCTGTGAGTAACATTTTAGTAATTATATGTTTATTCGTAACATCTAGTGAATTTTCGTTTTTCAGCATCTGAGTGTCATCACCTCTTTCGTCCAGAAAAGCTGTTATTTCGGGCAATAATTCTTGAAACCTTTCTAGGAATTTTCCGCGACTCAACCACCTGACGTCCGTGTGAAAAACTAAATCAGTGTGTTCAGCTGACTCACTATCTTCCAATTGCAATTTAAAGAGCCGTCGTTGCAAGCTACGTGCACAGATAGAATTCACAATTTTTATTGCAATGCCTATAATCTTCTCCATGTTTAGAACTTTTGAACACAAAACTTGTTGATGTATAATGCAATGGAAGGAGAAAAATGAAGGGAAATCATCATTAGCTCGACACAATGCCACAAAACCGTTTTTGTTTCCAGTCATTGCTGGTGCTCCATCGGTTTTAATGCACACTAGTTTATATATTGGTAGCTTGTAGTTTGTTACAAAAATTGAAGAAAACGTCATATATATCTTCGCCACGGGTCTTTCCTTTCAGAGGAATCAGTGTCAAAACCTCTTCCTTAGCCGACATGTCATTGAATACCATTCGAATAAAAATACACAGCTGGACAGTGTCTGTCATATCGGTGGATTCGTCGAACTGTAAAGAAAAGTATGTACATTCCATGATATTATGTTTTAGTTGATCTGCCATGTCCTGACTCATGACTTCAACATGCCTTGTGACAGTCGGACGAGATAACTGGAGTTCTCTAATAGCAGATATAATCTCCGTTTTATTTTTAAAATCTCCAAATAAAGTCTCACCCGCTTCAATAAATGCTTCCTTCACAACCAATCCATCATCAAATGGTTTCTTGTGTTTCGCCAATATATGAGATATTTTAAATGACGCGATCGTTGCAGCTTTTGATTGATTGGCTGGTCTCGTGAACATGGTTTGTTCTTTTTTCAAGCAAGTTATCAAATCACGTACTTTTCGTTTTCTTAATTCACTCTGTGACGGAAAATCCTTTTCATAGTTTTTATGAACCGTTTTATGATGCCTCTCTAAGTTCCCACGCTTAGGTATTGCAACTGACACACGGCAAATGAGACAAATGCACTTATCCTTTACAAAAGAAAAATTCTTCCGCCCAATTGTTATTAAAATGATAAGTTTTACTTTTCTTCGCCGCACTCATTTTGGACTATTTATTAATAAACTTTGTATCGCCTTCAAGTTACAAATCAGACTGACTCCTATTCCTGCAGGCACAACATTTATATCGGCGCGAACGAAGTCTCGAATGTTCCCGTCAAACACGCTGCCCGAAGTTTCTAGAAAAATCGGCGGGAATCAAAAACGCTGCTTTTCTTTAACAATTACGAGGCGTTCCTTTGATAAAGCCGCCTTTTGTCGCTAGCAGGGGATTATTACGATAAAAGAAAGTGATGAGGGGCTTATTCTGGCCTAATTGTGGATCGAATAAATTTTAGTATTTTATTCATTACATTTGGTGTAGTTACCTAAAACAAAATCTGTGAATAGTTCTATATCCGAATTTTTTTCGCGAGATTTTTGTCGATCGCGATTGACCGTTTGAGCACCCTGGGTTAAAGGGTTAAAGAAAAAATTGTTTTATACGTATATATATATATATATATATATATATATATATATATATATATATATATATATATATATATATATATATATATATATTTCCCCTTACCATTCTATAATCATTGCTTGTTGGCAACGTACTTACCATATTAACGTTAGATCTGCAAGTAGATGTTTGTGAAATAATAAATTTGATCTCTTCTGTTATTACATTTGGACCTCTACGTGCTAATTTTTGACTTTATGTCTTGTTAAAAATGTATTTAAAATGTAAACTTTTTGTCTTTCGGTAGATCTAATTAATATTTGACCTCTTTCATTTCTTTGACCTATTTTGCAAGATATCTGATTTTTATACTAATTAATGTTTATCTCTGTCACTCCAAAACAGAACTTTTTCCACATAAGAAGTGGTTAAAGGCATGTAGAAAATTTCAATAGACTACTGTCGTATGCCAAGAATTAAAGTTTCCATTCGGTAAGCTTGAATACAGTTGAAGTACCTAAGCACGACACGATATAATGGGTTCTTAAGTTCCCCAACCTTATCACGCTTAACTCTCCCCTATTTACATAAGATGCACTTAATGTTTAATAGGGTTTACGCTGTAATAACTGATCAACTTAATACGTTGCCGTAATTGACAAATTATCTGGGAGATTCTAATCTATGTTATGCCGATTATTAGATTTCTAACTTTATATGAGGGGATTTTAAAAGCTAATAAAGTTTATGTACTGCAGCGAATTATTATTTTTAACCATTTATGAAAATGCATCTTTTCGATCCATAGATCGTTCTTCTCGTGGTGTAATTAATATACTATTGAGTTGTCGAAAAAGTCTTGAGCCTTTTCTCGTTAGATAGCTTAACGCCACCTATCTCAGGTATAGTATCAAGATCTAAGAAAGTGATTTGACAAATTGATGCAATAATAACATTAAACGACCGTTAGGATCTTCACACGTACCTGTCCGTAACAGGGTCGTAATTGATATATATATATATATATATATATATATATATATATATATATATATATATATATATATATATATATATATATATATAGATAGATAGTCGACACTGTTTATAGTGAAACTCTATATAGTGAAAAATTCTTTATAGTACAATTGTTTCAAGACCTAGAATATTTTAATGAAATTTCATGTAAAAAGCCCTGCATATAGTGAGTCTGTAAAATAGTAACACTCTATATAATAAAATTTTTACCGTAAGTTTATGTATAAATTTTTATGCATTTTTTGAGATCTTGGCCATTTCGGGTTTACGATTTTTATCTAACATTCCATTTTTATGACGCATTCTTTTGAAAAGGTTCTTAACGCGTTTATAACGCCTAATGGTTGGCAATAAATCAGGTAGATTTCTGTGAGAAACCCGGGGAATAACCCATTTTATAGAAACCCGGAAAAAAACCCATTTTATAGTCGAGGCCTAGTAATTCGCAAATTCAGATTGAGTTTCTTTTTGTTTAAGAATCAAGTAAGATGTCCAAGCGAGTGTGTTTAAGTTTAGCTGAGAAAATTAAAGTTTTGGAGGAAGCTAATAAAGGCTGCAAAAAAATTGATGTTGCTGCAAAAGTTGCGTCTCTCTGATAATAAAAAGTCGCGACAGTATTATCAAGAAACCTAGTGTTCCAAGTAGTCGAAAACGAGCAGTTTTACGATGGTGTCAAGTGGCCCGTACGCATCAAAACGTACCAATATCGGGAAATTTAATAAAGCAAAAGGCTCTACAATTTGCTAAAGAATTTAACTGCGTTAATTTTCAAGCTAGTGAAGGATGGTTGAGTGCCTGGAAGGCTCGCAATTCAATTGTTTTCAAGACGGTGTCTGGCGAGAGTGCAAGCGTTAGTCAGGAGGACTGTGACATTTGGACTGAAACTGTTTTAAAAAGTGCATTGAAAAAGTACGAGCCAAAAAACGTTTTCAATTGTGATGAAACCGGTTTGTTTTTTAAATGTTTGCCAAATAAAACGTACTCGGTATTTACTGCTTTACCGAGACGATACCCATGCCGCTTTTATTTCCATACTTGACGGTATATTTGCAGGCTAGAATCTGCAGAACAGTCTGTGCCGTCGGCGCGAGAGAATGTCATCATCGAGTGAAGACGATATTTTGGCTTGTTATATGTACATGCGTTCACGTAAAAAAAGAAAGCGCTACTGGCGACATCCATACATAGAAAAAAAATATTAACTGTCGACTATTTGTTACACGTTTTGTTTGATATTTCGGCCCATGCTCTTTCAGTTGCGTCCCTTCTCGGATACTCTGGTAATTTATAATTGTATAACAATGGATATTTTTCAGTTTCTAAAATCTCATGAATATCTCTCTCCCCCGCCATTTTAACCTAACCTCATTCGCACGACGCGCGACAAATCCCGAACTCCGACTGATTATCTCTACCAAGATACGGCATACCGACCCACTCCCGCTCCGTGCCTGCGCATTCCACGTAAATCAGGTGGGTTTCATTGAAATATAGCCGTTCAGCATGTTTTCGGTACCGAGCACACCGAGAAAAACGATACCGCACCGACAAATCACGGAGCAGCCTAAGAATCTCCAATAAATGCGGTAAGGAAAAGTAGAAAACACTGGATTGATTTCCAACCCTACTTTATAGAAAAAATAATCGTATTTTGCTAGTAAACCCGGCTGTGGATCGTGTTGTCACTTATATCTATTAATTACATAATGTTATTCTTCCTTTAGCAAGGAAAGTAAAAAGTATCTAATATTTCTCTACTTGACCCAAGAGATTTATAATATCCTTATAAACCATTAGGAATTTAAATTTGATGTTCGATTTGTCAGGATCCCAAACCGATGGAGGGTTTGGACGAATCTTGTTTTTCGGTTTTCTTTATTTCTTGTGGTTTCTAAAGTATAAGCCACTTAATGTTTAACCAACAATCCACATTACAATATAAAATCTCAGATTTCCTGGGTTGCAACTACTCTGCATTCAATATATTTTATGCCTCAAGTTATAAAATGCAAATGAAAACTAGAATAAGGAAATTCGAATAGTTCCAGATTTGAAACTCTACAATCCTTGATTCTTAAGCTAGAAAAGAACAAACGGGCAATGAACAACATAAGATTAATAATGTTCCCTTAATTATTTAGGAGCCCATAAAAATACGAGAAATAAATTTCTTTACGTGGAACGGCAGCTTTTACGATCTTGGTTAGATGGGAAATCGTAGTTCTTGGAATTAGGCCGTGCCAATTTGGAGTAACTTTACAACATTTTACCTAGGATGCATCGTCATGAATCTTTTCTTCGAGATTAATATTCTAAATCATCGACGTTCTAATCTCGAAGAGTAAATATACCCGAACCTGCATCGTGTAACCGTTGGCAAAACGTCAACATTCTGTAATTCCAAGAATCACGATTTCTCATTAAATATCTTTATTAAACTGCATCTCAAAGCTCATTTTCCAACGCTTCCAAACTTTCATATGAGCTTTTTCAGTTTATTTTACCAACATATTGGCCCAGTAAATAACAAAGTAAAAACACGAACGCATAACCAATAAAATTCCCTGGAATATCATTCGTATGCCAAACGGGTTCCGTCGCAATAAAATAGCGCACATTTTATTAGAAGCCTAAACTGCTGTCAAGGAATGAAACCACGTAACTATTATTTATTTATTTAAATAAATTCAATATTGACGGAACAGAATTTTGTAAAATCACGCTTAAACTATATATATATATATATATATATATATATATATATATATATATATATACGAGGGTTGTGTAAGAAATAAGGTTCCCAACGCTGTAAACTCGCCGCGCGAGATGCTAGGCGAAATCCGGCAACACCGCCTTGGTAGAACTCGCTGCGACGTTCAGTGCCGGCCCGACAGCCATCCGCGATGGAACACCCGATCGCCGTCACCGCCAGGTGCGAAGTTCGTGCGGTAATCCGATTTTTGCACGCTAAAAAGATACCACCGGTTGATAGGCAGTTGTGTGAAGTTTATGGGGAAGCTTGTATCAGCGTTCAACACGTCCGCAAATGGTGTAGGGAGTTCTCCGAAGGACGCACAGACATCCACGATGAGCAAAGAAGCGGAAAGCCATCGATCTCCGACGAAGTTGTGTCGAAGATTGACCGAATTCTGCTCGAGGATAGGAGGATAACGATTCGGGAACTGGCTGCCCGGGTTCCTGAGGTTTGTGAAAAAACAATCCACACGATTTTGACTGAAAGGTTACGTTATCACAAGGTGTGTGCGCAGTGGGTCCCGCACATGCTTTCAGAAACCCATAAAGCCGATCGCATCAAGTGTGCCCAGGAGTTTCTTCGAGAATGCGCCGAGAATACCGAAGATTTCTTAGACTCCATTGTTACCGGGGATGAAACGTGGTGTCATTACGTCACTCCGGAAACAAAACAACAATCGCGACAATGGCGCCATACCGAATCGCCTAAACCGAAGAAGTTCAAGCAGACTGTCCGCAGGGAAAGTGATGGTTACGGTCTTTTGGGACCGTAAGGGTGTCCTGCTTGTTGAGTTTATGCCTGGAGGGATCACAATAAATTCGGAAAATTATTGTGAGACCTTGAAAAAACTCAGAAGAGCCATCCAAAATCGCCGGAGAGGAAGACTGACAAAAGGCGTTAGACTGCACCACGACAATGCGCGCCCGCACGTCTCTCGCCAAACTAAGGATTTAATCGACAATTTTGGCTGGGATCTCGTTGAACATGCTCCCTACAGCCCTGATCTTGCACCGAGTGACTTCCACTTGTTTCCAAAATTAAAGCAACACTTGGGTGGACAACGTTTCGAGACTGATGAAGAAGTGCAGGAAGCGGTCACCAAATTCCTCCACGGACTGGGGGCGGACTTCTTTGAAGCGGGATTCCAAAAGTGGATTAGTCGTCAACAAAAATGCGTGGAAAAATCTGGAGATTATGTTGAAAAATAGCTAAGAAATTAAGCTTTCCAATGATGTATTTTTCAGTTCAAATAAAAAATGCCTTACACCTGAAAAAATTGTTGGAACCTTATTTTTTACACAACCCTCGTATATATATATATATATATATATATATATATATATATATATATATATATATATATATATATATATATATATATATATGTATATAGTTGTGGCGTGCAGTACAACATGCCTATAATAGGTACTTCTATAATTATGTGTGTCTATCGTAGCCCAAGTACAAATATTAATATATTTTATGCAGAATTCGAAATGTTATTACACTATCTGTCTAATTTAAACAAAAGTATAATTATATGTGGCGACTTTAATATTAATGTGGCTGAAAAAACGAATGACTACTATGAATTTATTTCATAACTTAATAGCTATAATTTAAAGCTTACGATTTTTGTGCCAACCAGGCAGTACGGTGGTTCTGCAACGACCATTGATAATATAATTACAAATATGAATCCTGAACTTTTTTATTGTCACGTCCATGATATAGGGCTTTCGGATCACAATTCTATTATTTTCTCTATTAAAAACGGCAAGATACCACATATGCCTGAATTTAAAAGAAAGTTCTCTGTCAAAAATCTTAAAAAGAGTACAGTTTGCATGAATACTCTAGACTGGACCATACCAGAGGTTGGTACAAAAGAAGGATTTGATTGTTTTTACAATAAGATGAACCCCATGATTGATGAATGTTTTCCTATTCAGAGGCTGACTAAATTTAAATCGAGGGCCTGGATGACGGCCGGAACGCTCCTGTCGGCATAAGAGGCAACTCTTTAGGTTTTTAAAAATAATCCTAATTTAGTTCTTAATAACTTTTATAAGAATTATTCTAAATTGCTAAAAGAGATTATAGAGAAAGCCAAAAGTATGGTTATTGAAGAAGAAATAAAACAGTCGAAAAATATATCTAAAACCGTATGGACAATAGTAAATAATGAAACTGGTAGGGGAAAGCATATAATGAATTATGAATGGAAAATTACTATAGATGATGGAGACATAACGGATGGAACTGCAGTTGCTAATATTTTCAATACTTTTTTTACTGGTGTTGCAACCATCTTTATTTTTCCTAAATTGATATTACCAAGAATAGAGAATACACCTGTTAGTTTCGTCTTTAGTCCTGTGACGAGTATGGAAATAAAAATGATAATTTCATCATTAAAAAATGGCAATTCCGTAGGTATTGATGAAATACCACTAAAATTTATTAAAACTCATCAAGGGATTTTATCCCCCATTCTAACACACCTGATTAATGTATCTTTTGCTGAGGGGTATTTTCCGGATCAGTTAAAAATATCTAGGGTAATACCAGTTTATAAAAAAAGGCTACAAAACTATCGTCCAGTTTCATTAGCTAATGTTAATACGAAGATCACTGAAAAGACTGTACATACTCGTTTAAAAAAATTCTTAGAAAATAATAATTTGATGACTCCTTCTCAGTATGGATTTAGATCCAATTTATCAACAGAGTGCCCTTTTTGAAATTTTAAATTATGTTTATGGTGTGCGAAACCAGGGAAAGTATTGTGTCATTGTACAATGTGATTTATCAAAAGTTTTTGATGTAGTAGATCATAATATTTTATTACAGAAATATGGCATGAGAGGCGTAGCACTGGCTTGGTTTTGTTCCTATTTGTCTGATCGAAAACAATATGTTTCAATTCTTACTGACGGGAGTCGCTATGATTCTGATCTTGGGGATGTGACTGCTGAGGTTCCTCAGGGATCTGTGATTGGGCCTTTGTTATTTAGTATTTATACAAATGGTTTTCCTAAATATATCAAGGCAAAAGTTGTAATGTATGCTGACGACACAACTTGTCTCCTGAGTGACGACAATCCCGAAAAATTGCAGATAGCGACCAAAGATTGTATAAATGAATTAACTAACTGGTTCGCTGCAAACAAGCTAAAGCTTAATGTTGATAAAATCTGTCTCTTGGTCTTCAAAAATAGAAATTCGGAACGGCTATGTGAAAACATGTTTATGTGATAATAAAATCAACCCCATTTTAGAGTCAAAAATCTTGGGTTTAACTGTTGATTTAAACCTTAAATTTGAAACACACTTGAGAGGGCTTAAACTAAAACTTAATGCAATATGCTTCTCTATACGTGTTCTGAGAAATGTAGTGACTCTCAAGGTTTTGAAACTGATTTACTATGGATATTTCCATTTAAGGATGGTTTATGGAGTTCAGTTCTGGGGGAATGAGCCTGGAAGTATGGGCATTTTTCGTGCTCAAAAGAGGTGTGTGAGAGCAATTAATAATGTAAAACCTAGAGATTCATGTAAAGAATATTTTAAAAAAGATCGCATTATGACATTACCGTCTTGTTACATGTATAAGAGCCTATTAACAATGCACAAAAACGAAGAACAAATATATTTCTGGCTCTAGGATTGTGGCGTACCTTCTTAGAAGAGACCTCATTCGCTCGGTCCTGCCAAATACAGGCAAATACTATAATAGTACATTTTACCAAAGTATTGTACTGTATAACCTACTGCCTGTGTCTATAAAAAACCTGAGCATTAACCAATTTAAAAAGACTAAGTTGGGAATCTGGAATCTTGGGTATAGTATAGGTATGTGGATGATATATTCGCGATTTTTGATACAAAGAAAGCAAATATTGATGATTTTGTTTCTAAATTAAATAGCCGGTATGATTCCATTAAATTCACTTACGAAGTTGAGAACAAAGGACAATTGCCTTTTCTAGATATTTTAATTATTAAAAATAATAATAGATTAGAATTTGATATCTATAGGAAGGACACAGTAACAGATAGATATATTCCTAATGATTTATTTCATTGCAAACAACATAAATTAGCCTCACTATATTTTTTAGTTCATCGTTTGGTTACTTTCCCTCTGAATAGAGTAAACTTTAATAAAGAAAAGAATCGTATTAGAAATATAACTAGAGTTAATGGTTATGACGACGACTTAGTAAATAAGCTAATAAATAGACATAAATTTAGTTTTAATATTCAGAATTCCACCTTTTTTACACGCGAAGAAAATAACACCAAGTATGTCTCCATACCATATAATCCGACATATAGCAAGGGACTCAATAAGGTATTTAATAAGGTAGGCCTCACCTTAGTCTATAAGTCATCAGACAATCTGAGGAATATCTTAGGAAATCCCAAAGATAAGATTCCTAATTGTGAGAAAAGTGGAATTTATGAAATTACTTGTAATGATTGCGACAAAAAAGTATGTTGGGCAAACTAAAAGGTCAATTAAAACACGATTTAAAGGACATTTAGCACACTTAAAATACAATAGAACAGAAAAGTCTAGCATTTCCGAACATGCCCTTGAAGCTGATCATACAGTAACATTAGGTAATCTAAGATTAATAAAGAATGTATCTGATAGGAGATTGTTGAACTCATACGAAAGTATGGAAATCATAAAATGTAAAAGTACTTTAAATAAAGACAGAGGGCCTATTCCTTATAGTCCCCTCTACTGGTTACTTGACCGGAACTGATGGCCTTGCCTATGTCATTAGTTCCGCTTGAGTAATTCAAGGGTTAGGCTAAGTATAAATAGGGTAGATTTGTAGTTTAGCTTTAGTCAATCATCACTCCTGATGAAGCTAACATGGTTAGCGAAACGCGCGTCGAGTGCAAAAATAAAGTGTTTGGTGTAGTGGTAATATATACTGAGTAGTAATTTAAAAAGATACTAAAGAATATTTTATTGGAAGAGGCATTTTACGATATACAAGAATTTAAGGATTATCTTGGTCGCATCTGAAGCGAAAAACTTTTAATTAATTCAGTATGTGTATTGTGCATCATGTATTTGTAGTTATTGTTGTTTCTCTGACCTATACTTGTTTTATGTAATTAACTGATAATTTTATATATGTATGTAGTTTAGGACTAAATTTAAGTCTTAACCCTGTCTAAAGCTATTGCAAAATGGACAATAAAGATGATTATTATATATATATATATATATATATATATATATATATATATATATATATATATATATATATATATATAATCATCATTATCAGCTTATTCTATCCATAGTCGGATGTGCGCCTCCCCAAGTTGCCTCCAATGAGCATTGTTGTTTGCTTTTTGCATTCAATCGTGTCCTCCTAATCTTTTTATGTCGTCCGTCCATCCTGCATCTTTTGTGTTCTCTACATTCAACTATACGGCGCACAGTGGAGCCATTTGCCCGATTCGCGGCAAAAATTATATTACTTCTTAAATATGCAATGAATGATCACATAAACTATTTGTGTGGCATTATAATAATTAAAAATAATATATTTGTGTAAAATTCACATAATACGAACACATCTCTAGTTGGTAGATGTCCAGATCCCACCAGCATCGCCCGGTGTGATACCATCGCATCGGCTTAGGCTGCGTGAAGTTGCTTAACGTTTCGTGGCTGTGCCGATGTCCCGGACTGTGGGACCAAATAGCATGATGAAGCACCTGGATACAAAAAATTCCGGAGGTAAAATAGCCCCCCGTTCGGATCTCCGGGTGGGGCTGGTTCAGGGGCGTCGACATGCAGAGATCAGAATTTTAAAATGGATTTTTGCAACATACGAGGTTTAAACTCGAACATAAATTCAGTGCACCAACACCTGCAATCAAATAAACCTCATGTACTCGCTCTCTGTGAAACCAAGATCAGTTCATCGACCGGCACAGTTAACTATCTTTATCCTGGGTACGACTTCTATTCCCGATTTGGGCGTAACTTTCAAATCTGTGTGTGTGTGTGTCAGAAGCGACCTCTCTTGCCAACGAGAAGAGACTCTGGAGCCCCCAAACTTTGATGTTATGTGGTTAAAAATAACGACTCAACCAACCACAAGATTCATCTGTATCCTCTATGAACCACCAAGCGATACTAACTTTAGAGCACTTTTCGCTTCTCTTGCAGACACCATCGATCATTTACAAATTAACTATCCAAACGCCGAAATTGCCATCCTGGGCGACTTTAATGTCCACAACATCAACTGGCTTAAATATTCAAATACTACCAATGAACAAGGTCGTAAAGCCGAATCATTTTCAATCAGTTGTGGCTTAACTCAGCTTATTGACGAACCAACTCGAATCCCTGATCGAGACGGGGAGTTCGCCAGCCTTCTTGATCTGTTTTTAACCAGCAATCCGGAGATATACACGGTCAGCGTAAATCCGCCATTAGGTTCTTCTGACCATAAACTATTATCGACATCGAGTATCCTACCAATCAGTGACAGAGAGACGCCTAAACCGCGCAAGATTTGGCACTACAAATCTGCTAAATGGGAAGATCTCATGGAATATTTTCGAACTTTCCCTTGGTTAGACGTTTGTTTTCAATCCGATGACCCATCTGACTGCGCCAAGGAGGTTTCCGATGTTATTTTCGCCGGTATGGAGGCTTACATCCCTTTTTCGAAGAAATGTCCTTCCAACGGCAAGCCTTGGTTTGACCGAAATTGCAAAGAAGCTGTTGGTTCTAAACATCTTGCATACCGACATTGGCGTGAAAATCCTAACACCATAAATCGTAACACCTTTGTTCGTGCCAGGAACAGATGCAAAGAAATTATCGACAAAACCAAGGAGGCACACAATCAGCGGATTAGAAACACTCTTCTCGCTTCTCCCAACAATTCCAGTTCCTTTTGGTCAGTCATTAAGGCCGTTAGTCAAAATTTCACCAAATCGACCATACCACCACTCACACGACCAGATAATTCTGTTGCAACGACACCTGTTGAGAAAGCGAACTTGTTGGCTGATCTCTTTGCTTCATATTCTACTGTCGATTTCCAAGGAAAAACACCACCTAATATTCCCACCAAAAAGGCTTCTGGCGTTGACGGAATACCTGCCATAGTTCTCAAAAACTGTGCGAGGGAACTAACACCAGTTTTCTGTAGACTTTTCAACTTATCCTACAGAAAGGGAATATTTCCGTCCTGATGTGTGCCACGGTTCAGCTGATATCTAAAAAAGGCAAGAAGACCCTGTCAAATAACTACCGACCAATCGCACTGCTTTCAATAATATCGAAAGTCATGGAAAAGGTTAGTTCAGGTCAAGAGATCTCCTGACTTATGTAACACATGTTTGGAACAACGCAATTGAACACTTTGGAGAATCTCGAGCGGTTGCTCTTGACATATCCAAGGCATTCGACCGTGTTTGGCACGATGGGCTGTTGGTTAAGCTACGTTCTTATGGTATGTCTGAAAAGTTCTGTTTGTGGCTCTGATGTTTCCTCAGAGAGCGTTCTTTGCGAGTGGCAGTCGACGGATTTCTTTCTAACACCTTCACTATCAACGCCGGTGTACCCCAAGGGTCCATACTGTCTCCTACTCTCTTTCTCATTTATATTAACGATCTACTGGAAAAGACCGAGAATCCAATCTACAGCTTTGCAGATGACAGTACACTTATCTCTTCATTCACTTTGAACATACACTGCATTTATTGGATTCTATTCAGAGAAGAGCTGTTCGTCTGATTGGTGACCCGGAACTGACCGTCGGCCTTGATTCGCTGGAACATCGAAGAAGGGTTGGCGACTTGAGCCTATTCTACAAGTATTTTCATGGAAAGTGTTCGAAGAATGTGTCCCGTTTAATTCCTCCCATAGCGGTGCATGATAGAAGTACACGTCACGCTAATACTTCACATCTGTATAAGGTTCAGCTTGTTACTCCTCGTACAACGCTTTTCAAGCAGTCATTTATATGGAGAACATCATCCCTTTGGAATAATTTGCCCAGGACGGTGTTTCCCACCGAGTACAATTTACAGCGATTTAAGAACAACGTGAATCGCTTTCTCCGCACACGTGTCGTTCCTGTAGCGCTTTAGGGACTTCCCTGTAGCACGTGTGCTAGACCCATAAAAAAAAAAAACATATATTTAACCTTTTCAGTCACGCAATTCGGGGAACAGACGGATCTTCATATCATATATGTTATAGTTTTTTAGGGTCGCTGAATTCAAATACGCTGTCAGATTTCAAAAATTCAAAATGGCGGATTTAATATGGCGATGGAATTTAATTTAAAGTTATAATAATATATTTTTATTTACCTTATTATACAGAGTGATTTTTAATTGTTTGATTGTTGATTTGACTATCAACGTCAAATTGTTTTAACCCTAAAGCTTCAACGCGCTCGAAATGATAACTGTTCGTTATAACCAAACGCATAGTATTTGTGAGTCGGTCACTGAAACGATTACCATAGTAACAAAACAGATACGCAATTCCTTAGATGGAAAGAACAATCGAAAGATTGCATAATAATCATTTGTTTCATGCTTAGACGACATATGTTCGTAAAGACATTATATAGTTCGGCGATAATTCAAATATGTTACGAGAGTAGTCTGAAAAGTTTTGAGTTTCAACATAAAGATGGTGTTATTCGTTAAAAACCATTATTTTCAGACAACTCTCGTATATTGATGGTGAATTAAGACATTTATATACACGCCTTCCGCATATGAATGACTCTTTCTCAGGGCTTAATATATACGCTACACACCTAGAGTTCATAAAAAAAACTAGTGCACTATATCTATTCTTATATAATTTAATTTCTTTATGTTTCAAGTTGTATTTAGCATTTAGAATATTTAACTGTTGTAACTTGTGCACTTCCGCCCCGGCATCAAATTGTACCGGGTATATTTCGCCCTGCATTGACAGCGTCAATTTGTACCGTGCGAAGACGGAATGCCTCTCGTTTGGGCGCAAACTTGAAACATGTGAATTTCGCCCCGCATAGACTGCGTCATTTTGTGGGGTGTCAAATTTTCACTTCGCCCGCACCTTGAGGCGCACCTTTTTCTGCCCCGTTTTAATTTCTGAGAATGGATTGAGTGAATACTGATTTTGAAGGAACTAAAGAAATTAAACATACACTAGCTCAGTTTTTCTTGGTAGAGTTATATGGGTAAGAGATAATTGTTGTACGTCTTTTTGGAATTAGTTTCTATCGTTGTTAAAAAAAATTTCGGTTGTAC
This sequence comes from Pachyrhynchus sulphureomaculatus, assembly GCA_019049505.1. Lineage (NCBI taxonomy): Eukaryota > Metazoa > Arthropoda > Insecta > Coleoptera > Curculionidae > Pachyrhynchus > Pachyrhynchus sulphureomaculatus. The sequence continues at coordinate 1,561,634 of CM032452.1, read as the reverse complement.
TAAATTTTTGAGCACCATTCATTTTAAAATAGAAAGGATCTACTTTCAGCTAAAAAAATGAAAAAATACTGAAGTGTTATGCAGTTGTTAATAAAAAGAATTTTTCTGGTACAACCCTTTTATCCTGAAAAGTAAGATAGGTATTCAGTGAGACACTAGCTTTAATCAACAAAAAAGGTTTATTAATGATTTAAATTATAAGTTCTAACTCTTGCAGTTTAGTAATTACAAAAACTCTAGCCTTAAAGGTAGTTATTACTAAATAGAGTTCTGAAATTAGACATTTTACTTTTAAAATTTTGCTACACCCGATATTGAAAGTTCGTGACGTTCACTTCACGATTTATCAGTTCAATTCGATGCTAAATCACTTATATGCGGGAAATAGGTCTACTGATGCATATTTTAGTGACTTACGGTTTTTCTACGGGCTTCTAGGCCTTAAATTGAACACTTAAAACCGCTTTCACACATTCCATCACTAGTTTATCGGTACTGCTTCATGACGAGAAGAGCCTACAACGGCTACTTCATGTTAAAAAAACAAAGCCCACTACGGCTTAATGATTTAAACTCGTACTCGACTTGGCTCTCGATAAAATTGAAAAAGCCTCCACTGCGGCTGGATGGACAAAGCCTGGCTGCGGCTTGATCGGAGAAAAAGCCAACTACGGCTACTGATTGCAGAACAGCCTTCTGCCACTACATGTTGGAAATAACTTCGGCGGCGGCTTCATGGGAAAAAGCCTCGGCAGCGGCTTGATGGGAAAAAGCCTGGTCTGCGGCTCGATGGAAAAAAGCCTTCTCGGCGGCTAGATGGAAAAAGCCTTCTCGGCGGCTAGATGGAAAAAAGCCTCGGCAGCGGCTTGATGGGAAAAAGCCTGGTCTGCGGCTCGATGGAAAAAAGCCTTCTCGGTGGCTAGATGGAAAAAGCCTTCTCGGCGGCTAGATGGAAAAAAGCCTCGATCTGCGTTCTCTGGACCCTTAAATAATCCGTGAGAACTACGTCTCTAAAATGGCCGGCTTCCGGGAAACAAACATCGGAAACAAATATCTGACCTATCGCGACGTACCACGAATTTTTGGTCGGAAACCCGCACTGCACACTGTACCACGAGCGGCTAGAAATTTCTGCTAAATACACTGCTCGATACAAAAATGAAAAGAAGTACATTATAAAGCCAAAAATCAGTAACATTTCATGCTCTTAAAATCTAGGAAAAAATGAATGTTACACTGTCTCTCCTAAAAGGAAATTATATAAAACAGGCAATTTTTCGTCTACTGACAGAACTTTAACCTTTCGCAGTGTGGCAAAAATGGGATTATATATCCCTTTTTTCACCTAGTCAAATTGTACGTTCGTGGATATATGATTTAATTGTACTCGTAATCGCACTTGATCGCACTTAAAACCATTTGGATATGATAAATAACAATGCAATCTTCTAATAAAAATTAATTTTAGATTGTAGGAAAGTGTAGACAATTAGTTACACCTAAATAAAGATACAATTTTATGAAGATTTTTGGTTCTGTGGCATTATTTAATTTGGCACGTAAATATTCGCATCCGAAACGAAACCAATACGTGTTAATGCAGCTATTATATCAAACTTTGAATTAAAAAATGTATATAGCATAGTGTTCTTAAAAAATTGTGGGCAGCATATGAAATAAATACGTAAGAATGTAATGTCAACGCCGGTGTGCCCCAGGGCTCCATACTGTCTCCTCTCTCATTTACGTTAACGATCTGCTGGAAAAGACCGGGAATCCAATCTACAGCTTTGAAGATGACAGTACGCTTGTCTCTTCATTCACCTTGAATGCTCGGACATCGGCTGCTCAGGGGAATATCCGCAGACAGCAGGAGGTCGTTCAACTTAACAAAGACCTGGAAGAAATTCTATCTTGGGGTGACAGTAAAAGTGGAATTTAACGCTACAAAAACCCAGGCGACAGTTTTTTCTAAAAAAATTAACGTTGCTGAACCCGACATAGTTATGTCGGGGCACTCCATTCCCCTAGCATCGTCACTCAATTTGTTTGGCGTTAGTTTGGGAGCAAATATGTCCTGGCATGAACATGTTGCAGGCATAGCAAGGAGAGCTTCTCAGAAGTTGGGAATATTCTTTCGAACCGGAAAGCTTTACACCCCACAACAACTGTTAATTATTTACAAAGCTCAAATTCGACCAACTATGGAATACTGCTCCCACGTTTGGGGCTCCGCTCCCAAACATACACTGCATTTGTTGGATTCTGTTCAGAGAAGAGCTGTCCGTCTGATTGGAGACCCGGAATTGACCGGCGGCCTTGATTTGCTGGAACATCGAAGAACGGTTGGCGACTTGAGTCTGTTCTACAAGTATTTTCATGGAAGGGTTCGAAGGATGTAGCCCGCTTAATTCCTCCCAAAGCGGTGCATGTTAGAAATACAAGTCGCGCTGATGCTTCACATCCGTATGAGCTTCAGCTTGTTACTCCGCGTACAACGCTTCTCAAGCAGTCTTTTATATGGAGAACATCATCTCTTTGGAATAATTTGCCCAGCGCTGTGTTTCCCACCGAGTACAATTTACAGCGATTCAAGAACAACGTGAATCGCTTTTTCCGCACACATGCCGCTCCTGTAGCGCTTTAGGGACTTCCCTGCAGCACGTGTGCTAGACCCATAAAAAAAAAAATGTGTTATCAGAGGTAATTTATTTGAGTGATCTATACAGGGTTACAGGGAAAGTCGTCCTAGATAATTAAGGACGTTATAGTTTAGGTCGTTTCTGACCGATTTGACTCTATGACATGATGTCCTAAACTTAACCGTTTTCGAGATATTGAAGTTTAAAGATTTTCTAAAAAAAAAAACATGTTTTTTTTGCTTTTATATCGTTTTTTTTTTTATTAGAGGTTCTCGAGTCCGATTTTTTGGTTATTTTTAGTTAGTCTGTATGTCAAGTATCAAAAATCATCAAAAAAATTTGATCTAGTTACTAACAGTTTCAAATGGCGGCTTGTTAATGTTTCTAAATTACGAATTTTTACCAAGTGTTTCCTACGTTAAATCAATAAAGAGAAAAAAAAAAATGTATGGAAGTTATTCTGCAAATTATTTTAAAAACTTTTACGTCTTTTTAGCTATCAAAAAAGGTATAATACTAGGAGTTTAATAGGAAAACTGTACACAGAATGACACCTAAAGCGGGCTCGGGTAGCAACAGGTAAATTTTTAGTTCTAGGTGAAAATACGAAAAATACACAAATAAAACAAAAAACCTTGCAATTTAATATTTTTTATTAATTATAATTCATGTTCTTTATGGTCGCCCCTATGTCTAACACAAATTCTCATTCTTTTTCTTAAATTACTTTTCACAACGCTGGTTGTGAGGTGCCGCCTCATTTCGTCAGCCGCTTCAATTATTTTTTGTCTTAGGACATCCACGTTTTCGATAGGAGTCATCTGGTCGGATACGAGACTTTTCATGTGACCCCACACATAAAAATCCATCGGTGTTAGGTCTGGGCTTCTCGCCGGCCAAGGTATGGGTCCGCCTCTTCCAATCCATTTGTTGGGATAATTGTCATTGAGCCATGCACGAACACTTTCTCTGTAGTGAGCTGGGCAGCCATCGTGTTGAAAGTACATGTTTTGTCTCAAACCAATAGGTAGGTCTTCAATCAAATTAGGTAAATCGTTCCGCAAAAAATTGTCGTATTCCTCGCCATTCAAATTATCTGGCAGGAAGAATGGCCCAACCAAATAATTTGAAATTATACCCATCCACACATTTAAGCTGAATCTTGTTTGTGATCCTTTCGTTCTTTTTTTGTTTGGGTTACCTTCCTCTTTAGAAGCCCAACAGTGGGCATTGTCCTAGTTTGTATGACCGTCTTTGTCGAATTTCGACTCGTCAGTCCATAGTATTTTCTTAAAAAAAGATGCATCTTCGACATCGGTATTGAGCATAAATCTGCAGAATTCTAATCGTCGCAACGAATCCCCTTCTTCAATGACTTGCACGGGCGTATAGTGGTAAGGGTGTTGCCCAACAGTATGCATTACCAACCATACCTTCCACTGCGAAATACCAAGCTGTTGTGCGACAACATTTGTAGATGTGTTTGGGTCCACCTCAAAGAGACGTCGTATTTCGTTTTCTTCGTCTTCGTCAAAGATACGTGGTCGTCCCATGTCAGTCCGCCGTCTTTGTACGGAACTAGTTTCTCGTAGTCTTCGATAAGTTCCATCAAATACGCTAACATCAGGTACACGACGAGTAGGATATCGCAGTATGTATTCATTATGTGCACGCGACGACACTCCTTCGCAAAATCCGTAACACATTAGGATGTCAGCATATTCCTCGTTAGTATACGTTGCAATATTCACAAGCAGAGATCAAAATCCAGTTACGAGCCAATTCACATAGTCAGAAGATGAATCACAGATATTTTTGAAAAGCACTGTATAGCACATCTACCACGGACGAATCGCATGAGCAGACTAAAAATCATTCAATAATGTTTAGTGAACAGAAAATGTCACTCGCACAGAGAGTACCCCGACCGGAAAAAAAAAAAAATGCTTACCCAACCCTTTTTATTGTTTGAAGGTGCAGGTAGTAAACCGGTAATTGGTAGTATCTAAATTTTATTATTATGTTACTCTATATTTGGGCCTATTGAAATCTCATTTTCTTAGAATTTTCAATAGATCCAGTAGATATTATACCGTTTTAGATAGCTAAAAAGACGTAAAAGTTTTTAAAATAGTTTGCAGATTAACTTCCATACATTTTTTTTTTCTCTTTATAGATTTAAAGTAGGAAACACTTGGTAAAAATTCGTAATTTAGAAACATTAACAAGTCGCCATTTGAAACTGTTAGTAACTAGTTCAAATTTTTTTGATGATTTTTGATACTTGACATACAGACTAACTAAAAATAAGCAAAAAATCGCACTCGAGAACCTCTAATAAAAAAAATCGATATAAAAGCAAAAAAAACATGTTTTTTTTTAGAAAATCTTTAAACTTCAATATCTCGAAAACGGTTAAGTTTAGGACATCATGTCATAGAGTCAAATCGGTCAGAAACGACCTAAACTATAACGTCCTTAATTATCTAGGACGACTTTCCCTGTAACCCTGTATAAGGAATATACTCTGTACAGATAGGTAAACATAATAAATTACATTTGATTCTTTGAATTTAGACATTTCTCTTCAAATTTTTGTGTTTATTATCCTTCTCCACATACTTTTATAAAATCGACTTTTCGCCGCCTCGGTTCCACTGTGCGGCGTATCCATCTGTAATCATTCAGTCTTGCGATATGCCCAATTCCACCTTAATATACATATTCGTTGTATTACATCTGCTATTTTTGATCTTCTTCGTATCTCGATGTTCAGAATACGATCTTGGAATCTAATATTTAGCATTCTCCTCTCCATTGCTCTTCGGGTTACTTGGATTTTATTTATTATGCTTTTATTTAAAGCCCACGTTTCAGTGCCATATGTTAATACCGGCAGTACATATTGCTCGAATACTCTAGCTTTTATTGTATTTGGGATGTTTAATTTAAATGTAGATTGTAACCTTCCGAACGTAGACCAAGCTAACGAGACTCTTCTACCCAAGCCAGCCTTTACATTATTTTTTGATATTTCGATTTTATGTCCTAAATTTATGAATGTTTGTACCTTTCTTATTCTTTCACCTTCTATTAATAGTTCCTGACTGTTATCTTCACTTTCGTTGTTCAAATATTTGGTTTTGGTGAAGTTTATTTTTATACCTATTTCTCGAGACTTATTTAATTTCATCAGCATTTCTTGTAATTCTTCTTTTGTGTTGGCGATCAGAGTGATACCATCTGCTAACCTTAAGTGGTTTAATCGTTCACCGTCTATTAGTATTCCTTTATTTTCCCAGTTTAGCGATTTGAACATGTCTTCTAGAGTCAAAATGAACAGCTTAGGGGATATCAAGTCACCTTGTCTAATTCGTCTTTTATTTTGATTCCATTCGTTTTTTCTTCGAGCATTAAGGACTGCCCATATCTCTACCGAATCAAATGTTTTTTCGTAGTCAACCATTGCTATCCACAAGGTGACCTTATATTCATTTGCTTTTTCCACTAGTAATCTTATTGTTTGAAGATGGTCCAAAGTGTTGTATCTTCGTCTAAATCCCGATTGTTCAAGTGGTTGATAACTGTCTAATTTGTTCCTTAATCTATACGATTCTAGTGGGGATTTTGTACAGTACCGATAACAGGCTGATGGGTCTGTAATTCTCCAGTTTAAATTTGTTTCCCTTTTTAAATAAACTCCTGGACAAAATTAACGCGACAATCTGAAAATTAATTTATCTTTTTCTTATGTCAGTTTTAAAGTTTATCGAGTATTTGAATAGTAGGCTATGCATATTTTGTTTCGTTGTTCATGACAGAAATCAAAACAATTCGTTTAGATTTACAGTTTTAAAGAATTTTTTAGAAGATAAACAATTTTCTGTAATAATGCGATAGATTTTCTTTAAAAGTAAGCTTATAAATTGTTCCCTTTTTCAAAGTAATAATAGTAGGCTGTTTTATTTTTGACACCGAAGAATTAGAAAAATGAATCGAACAAGGAATTTAACTGCACACGAGGTAGTGCGAGCTTCGGTTTTATTGGACGAGGGATATTGTCAGAGTTATGTTGCCAATTTGTTAGGCAAACATCGTTCCACAATAAGTCGTATGGTAAGACGCTTGAATGAAGTAGGAATTTATTCTAAAAGGCTAGGGCAAGGGCGAAAACAGTAGGAGACCAGCCACTGCGCCCTTGCTTACTAGAGAGCACAGAGTTGCCAGGTTACGTTTTGCTCGAAATCACGAAAACTGGTCTGTGGATGATTGGAAACAAGTTTTCTTCACAGATGAAATTAGGGTTAGTTTAAAACATCCAGATGCTCGTGAGCGAGTATGGCGAAGACCAGGAGAGAGATTTGCTCCTTGCAATATCTCTGCAAGGATTTCATTCGGCGGTGGCTCTGTTATGTTCTGGGGTGGCATCTGCTTTGATGCTCGCACAGAGTTAGTTCCTGTCCGTACGAGATCCATGAATGCTGACTACTATCTTGAGAATATTGTAATAGAACATGTGATGCCTTTCGGTCATTTTGTGGGGCCTAATTTCCTGTTTATGCAAGACAACGCTCGACCTCACGTGGCTAGGGGGAGGTACTCGATTATCTTAATCAAGTTGATATACCGATTATGCAATGGCCACCAAAAAGCCCGGATCTGAATCCGATAGAACATGTATGGGATCACCTTAAGAAAAATGTGAAACGTCACATATCTGCACCTAGAAACCTAAGGGAACTTGAAAATGCAGTTATCACAGAATGGGAGCAAATTCCTCAAGATTTTATCCAAAATTTAATTAGAAGCATGCCTAGGCGCATAAACGCTGTCATCCGAAGTAGAGGAGGCAACACACGCTACTAGTGTCCCAGTTACACCATTAATTTTGCTACTAGTGTCCCAGTTTATTTTTTTCATTATTACATAATTTCAAGGATTTTGTTATTAGGTCTTAAGAATAATTTTAATTCGAATCTTCATTCGCTTGTTTGTTCAGGTGTTTGAAACTTTTCCTCTCTTTTAAAGTTTCTTTTATTTTTGAGTTTCTGTACTGTCTGACGTCTTCTCTGATCTTTTTCTTTATTTTTTTGTCTATTTTTGCCAATTCTAATCCGCAATTTGTAGAATCATTTCTTAATAATCGTCTCTGTTTCATAAGATTTTGTGCCTCTTTACTTAATTTTTGTGTTTTTTCTTTTTTCTATGTGTGAAAAGTGGCTTTTTATAACGCCCCTCGTTGCGGCGCAATTTTGTAATGTGTGAAAAGGATTGCCTCACGTTGACTGCGTCATTTTGTGGCGTGTCACTTTTCACTTCACCCTTACATTGAGGCGCAATTTTGCAACCCCCTTTTAATTTCTGAGAATGGATTGAGTGAATACTAATATTAAAAGAACTAAAGAAATTAAACATACACTAGCTCAGTTTTTCTTGGTAGAGTAATATGGGTAAGAGATAATTTTTGTACGTCTTTTTGGAAATAGTCTCTGTTGTTTAAAAAATTTTTGGTTGTACAAATTTTGGGCACCATTTATTTTAAAATAAAAAGGATCTAACTTCAGCTAAAAAAATGAAAAAACACTGAAGGGTTATGTGGTTGTTAAGGAAAATTTTGATATGGTACAACTCTTTTGTCCTGAAAAGTAAGATAGGTGTACATTGAAACACTAGCCTTAAACAAGAAAAAAAAGATTTATTAATGATTAACTTAAAAGTTCTAACTTTTGCAATTCTGTTATTACAAAAAACCTTAACCTAATAGGTGGTATTAGTGATTAACTTATAAGTTCTTTAATCAGAATTTAAACTTTGCTACACACGATTTTGACGGTTCGTGAGTTTCACTTCACGAGTTATCAGTTCTATACTATGTTAAATACACTTATCTGCGGGAAAATGGGTCTACGGATGTATATTCGGGTGACTTACGGTTTTCCTGCGAGCTTCTAGGCCTTGAATTAAGCACTAAAACCGTTTTCACACTACTCCATCACTAATCTATCAGTACGGCTACGTGATGAGAAGAGCCTACGACGGCTACTTGTTTGAAAGAAAGCCTACTACGGCTACTTGTTGGAAAGAAAGCCTACTACGGCTTCATGCTAAAAAAGCCCACTACGGTTTCACGACTTGGCTCTATGATGAAAAAAAGCCTGGCTGCAGCTTGATGGAAAAAGCCTACTCCGGCTACTGGTTGGAAAAAGCCTTCTGCCGCTACATGTTGGAAAAAGCCTCGATCCGTGTTATCCGGACCCTTAAATATTCCGTAAAAATTACGTCTTCAAGATGGCTACTTCCCGGAAACAAATATCCGGCGAATCGACGCAGTAGAAACGAATTAAATAAATCTGGTTGGAAACCAGCAACGCATCCGAGTGAACTACACTGCTTAAAAGTTAGTAAACACTGCTCGATACAAAAATAAAAAAATAAATGTAAATTATAAAAAGAAAACTGTAACAGAACATGATCTTAAAATCTAGGAAAAAATGAATGTTACACTATGTTATTATTTGCGTTGTAGTCATGTGTAGGCTGTTGGTTTTTTGTGCGTTCAGTTCATCAAGTTCTGTTTGGTAGTTTATGTGTTTTATATGATTTTCCAGTGCTTGTCGATATTCGTCTGTGTTCTGCTTTATTATTTCTGTTGGTGTATTTGTCTTTGTATGCGTTACCAATCTACGTCCCTCCTGCTTCAGATTTATTCTTATTTTTGCTCTGAGCATCCGATGGTCAGTGCCATTGCTTATCATGTTCAGGGCTGTCGTATTAATTACAATATTCTTGTCATTTGATAAAACATAATCAGTTTCATTTTTTGTTATATCATGTGGGCTTTGCCATGTCCATCGTCTATGTTCTGGCTTTTGGAAAAATGTATTCATAACGTAGAAGTTATTCTGGTTTACAAAATTTGATAACATTTTCTCCTCTGCTGTTCCTCGTACCCAAACCAAACTTTCCGACACTCTTTTTATTTGTATTCATTGGTTTCCCTATTTTAGCATTGAACTCCCGATTATTATAATATATCTTGTTTTATGCTGTAGTAGAAAGTGTTCGATGGATGTAGCCCGCCTAATTCCTCCTAGAATGGTGGATGCTAGAAATACACGTCGCGCTAATACTTCACATCCGTATCAGGTTCAGCTTATTACTTCTCGTACAACCCTTTTCAAGCAGTCTTTTATATGCAGAACTTCATCCCTTTGGAATAATTTGCACCGAGTACAATTTACAGCGATTCAAGAACAACGTGAATCGCTTTTTCCGCACACATGTCACTCCTGTAGCGCTTTAGGGATATCGCTACAGCACGTGTGCTAGACCCATAAAAAAAAGCAATGCTTTGTTTATATCTTTAATGTCCACAACATCAACTGGCTTAAATATTCAAATACTACCGATAAATAAGGTCGTGAAGCCGAATCATTTTCAGTTGTGGCTTAACTCAGCTTATTGACGATTCAACACGGATCCCTGATCGAGACGGGGATTTCGCCAGTCTTCTTGATCTGTTTTTAACTACCAATCCGGAGATTTACACGGTCAGCGTAAATCCGCCATTAGCTTCTTCCGACCATAAACTATTATCGACAATCGAGTATCCTACCAATCAGTGACAGAGACGCGCCTAAACCGCGCAAGATTTGGCACTACAAATCTGCTAAATGGGAAGATCTCATGGAATATTTTCGAACTTTCCCTTGGTTAGACGTTTGTTTTCGATCCGATGACCCATCTGACTGCGCCAGGGAGGTTTCCGATGTTATTTTGGCCGGTATGGAGGCTTACATCCCTTTTTCGAAGAAATGCCCCCTTCCAACGGCAAGCCTTGGTTTGACCGAAAATGCAAGGAAGCTGTTGCTTCTAAATATCTTGCATACCGACATTGGCGTGAAAATCCTAACACCATAAATCGTAACACCTTTGTTCGTGCCAGGAACAGATGCAAAGAAATTATCGACGAAACCAAGCAGGCACACAATCAACGGATCGCTTGTCCCAGCAATTCCAGGTCCTTTTGGTCAGTCGCTAAGGCAGTTAGTCAAAATTTCACCAAATCCACCATACCACCACTCACACTGCCAGATAATTCTATTGCAACGACACCTGTTGAGAAAGCACATTCTACCGTCGATTTCCAAGGAAAAACACCACCTAATATTCCTATAGTGCAGTCAAGGATGCCCGATATTGTCTTCAGGCAGCGTATCATAAAACGTATTTTGATGAAGCTAGACACCAAAAAGGCTTCTGGCGCTGACGGAATACCTGCCATAGTTCTCAAAAACTGTGCGAGAGAACTAACACCAGTTTTCTGTAGACTTTTTAACCTATCCTACAGAAAGGGAATATTTCCTTTCTGCTGGAAATGTGCCACAGTTCAGCCGATACCTAAAAAAGGCAAGAAGACCTTGCCAAATAACTACCGACCAATCGCACTGCTTTCAATAATATCGAAAGTCATGGAAAAGGCTATCAATCAGCATCTTCTAAAATATCTTGAAGGATTCAACATTATTAGCGATCACCAATATGGCTTTCGTAAAAATAGATCAACAGGAGATCTCCTGGCTTATGTAACACATGTTTGGAACCACGCGATTGAACACTTTGGAGAATCTCGAGCGGTTGCTCTTGACATATCCAAGGCATTCGACCGTGTTTGGCACGATGGGCTGTTGGCTAAGCTGCGTTCTTATGGTATGTCTAAAAAGTTCTGTTTATGGCTCTCATGTTTCCTCAGAGAGCGTTCTTTGCGAGTGGCAGTCGACGGATTTCTTTCTAACACCTTCACTATCAACGCCGGTGTACCCCAAGGCTCCGTACTGTCTCCTATTTTCTTTCTCATTTATATTAACGATCTACTGGAAAAGACCGAGAATCCAATCTACAGCTTTGCAGATGACAGTATACTTATCTCTTCATTCACTTTGGACGCTCGGACATCGGCTACTCAGACGAATATCCGCAGACAGCAGGAAGTCATTCAACTTACCAAAGACCTGGAAGAAATTTTATCTTGGGGTGACAGTAATCAAGTGGAATTTAACGCTACAAAAACCCAGGCAACAGTTTTTTTCTAAAAAAGTTAACGTTGCTGAACCCGACATAGTTATGTCGGGGCACTCCATTCCCCTAACATCGTCACTCAAATTGTTGGGCGTTAATTTGGGAGCAAATATGTCCTGGCATGAACATGTTGCAGGCATAGCAAGGAGAGCTTCTCAGAAGTTGGGAATATTATTTCGAACCAGAAAACTTTACTCTTCACAACAACTTTTAATTCTTTACAAAGCTCAAATTCGACTAACTATGGAATACTGCTCCCATGTTTAGGGCTCCGCTCCCAAACACAACACTGCATTTGTTGGATTCTATTCAGAGAAGAGCTGTTCGTCTGATTGGAGACCCGGAACTGACAGGTGGCCTTGATTCGCTGGAACATCGAAGAACGGTTGGCGACTTGAGCCTATTCTACAAGTATTTTCATGGAAAGTGTTCGAAGGATGTGGCCCGCTTAATTCCTCCCAGAGCGGTGAATATTAAAAGTACACGTCACGTTAATACTTCACATCCGTATGAGGTTCAGCTTGTTACTCCTCGTACAACGCTTTTCAAGCAGTCATTTATATGGAGAACATCATCCCTTTGGAATAATTTGCCCAGGACTGTTTCCCATCGAGTACAATTTACAGCGATTTAAGAACAACGTGAATCGCTTTCTCCGCACACGTGTCGCTCCTGTAGCGCTTTAGGGACTTCCCTGTAGCACGTGTGCTAGGCCCATAAAAAAAAAAAATCTTCGTAGAATTCGTAAATTTCTTCTTCGTCGCTGTCTGATGTCGGTGCATATACCTGAATGATCTTACATTTGCATCTTCTGTTCATCTGTATGTCTACTGAAATCACTCTTGCCGATGTGGCTTTGAACTGAACAACATTTTCTGCTATTCTTTTATGTATAAGTAGACCGACTCCTCCAATTTTCTTACTTTCATTGCCTTTATAGAAAAATTAATGACCACTTTTTAGGGTCATACAAAACTCTCCTGTTCTTTTTACTTCCGCTAAGCCCAACACTGTCCATTTTATATTTTTCAGTTCTTATTCGAATTCGATCATTTTTTATTTGATCCTAAAGTGTTTGTGTTATAAGTTGATATATAGTATTCTGTTCTTTTGGGTTATCTGTGTGCTGCGGGTATACGACTGTGTTTTGTTTTCGAATTTTTGTTTCCCCCCAGAATCCATGGGACTGACTGCAAGAGCAGTGCGAGATTCTGAGTTGTTTTACTAGCCTGCTGTACTAAGTTTTGAAAATTCGAGATATTTCATTTTTAATTTGGGTTCTTTAGCCATTTCGTTTTCGCGCCGGTCAAACGGGTTGACAAGGGGTAAGAATGTTGGAAGGATGGTTTGTGGTGAAGGATTAATGTCTTTGGTGACCTGATGTCCTCCCCATATTAGGAGGTGGGAGGAGACCAAGGCTGGGGTTGGCAGAGTCGCGTCCCTGAAGTATATCTGTCCCCTGCTGGGGTCGCAGAGGAGTATATACCCGCTACCAATTGTATTTATTACTTATATACGAGGATGGATTGAAAAGTTCACGGACTCACCAAAAAATAATTATAATATTTTTATTATAGTACCCTCAATAAGTTCATACTTTCTTTGGTTGTCACAGTGTAAAATTTTGTTGCTGTAGAATTTGTGGTTTCTAGGTTAGAATAAGTTTGGTGAGATCGAGTGCAGCGTTTTTGGAAAAATGGAAAAAATTGAAAAACTTGCGATCATCAAGTATCTGTTTAAAAAATATTAACACCAAAGGAGATCCACGATGATATGCAAGTAACACTAGTGGAATCTGCTCCGTCATATACCACTGTGAAAAAATGGGTTGCAGAATTTAAACGTGGACGAGAGGGCATCGAAGATGACTCTCGCTCCGGCCGGCCCACGACGTCTACGACCCAAGAAAACATCGACAAAGTGCGTGATCTCATATTGATAGACCGTAGATTAACTATCAGGGAGATTGCAGACACTATAGGCATCTCGTATGAACGAACACAAAACATAATTGCCAAAGAACTCGGATTTTCTAAGGTTTCCGCTAGGTGGGTCCCCAGATTGCTTTCAGTTGAACAAAAACGAATTCGACTCACGATTTCTCGCGACTGTTTGGAGATGTTTGAGGCGGATCCGCAAGATTTTCTTAACAGGTTTGTGACAATGGACGAAATCTGGGTTCACCATTATACTCCACCATCAACCAAACAAAAATCCAAGCATTGGAAAAAATCTGGTGAACCGACCCCAAAGAAAGCGAAGGCAATTCTGGCGTCAGTTTTTTGGGATGCTAAAGATATTATTATCAGGGACTACCTTCCGAAAGGCGAAACAATAAACTCGACTTACTATTGCACCCTTTTGCATCGTTTACGTCAAGAAATTAAAGAGAAACGCCCAGGATTACTGAGAAAGAAAGTTTTGTTCCATCAGGACAACGCTCGCGTTCTCGGTTTACTCTCCTGACGTGGCACTTTCATCTGTTTCCAAACCTAAAAAAACATCTCGGTGGCCAGAAAAACATCAAATTCGAGGCATATTCAGTTAACCAGTATTTTGAAGACCTCGGGAAATCTTTTTTTCAAACAGGTGTGGAAGCTTTGGAAAGCAGGTTTAAGATGTGCATAGAGCTAGGTGGAGATTACGTCGAAACATTTTTGCTTTCTTGACTAGGCCGCGAACTTTTCAGTCCATCCTCGTATATATTTACAGTTTTTACAATAGTTTTTGCAATATATGAAATGTTAATAAAGTAATTTGAATTATAAATAACAGCACTTTTGTAACCTTCATGAGTTTGATTCTTATCGCTCCAAACCCAATATTTGGTTTACTGTCAGCGGTACGTTCTTTTCTATTTTTGATCATTTCTGCAGAAAAAATTTTAAAATTATGTATTTTTTCGATCGTAGCGAAAAAGTAAAGGAATTACATGGTTAAGTTAAATGCTCCAAACTGAGTTGCTTTATAGTCCCAAGGAAAAATATGGTCATAGTAACGCCCTCCTTCACGAAATAATAAAATTGAAAGCATTTGGTTTTCAGTTTGCGTTTTTTTGTTACTCAAACTTAGAGTACCCCATTATTTTGTCAGTGTATAGTGATCACCTTTTGGAGAAACAAAAAGTCTTTTTGCGATAGCTCACTCTGAATAGTTTTTCTTCTTTAAAACTATAATTACAGAATGCATTTTAATCCATAAATTTTGGTTGTCCGTTCGCGACACGAAAGTACTTTTTCCTGTTTTATTTTTCAGTAGCAAAATAAAGACAATAAAGTTTTCAGCGCTACACGGTACAATGGTCCAGGCTTTAATTGAACAAATTCTCTTATTACCCACAACACTAAATTGATAAAAAGTTAATTTAATCAGGTTCTTGTTTAAGGCGTTGATGAAACTCTCTTTCCTTTATTGATGCTAATCAGACAATCTATGGAATATATTCTTCAATCCTTCCCTACCATTTTATCTAAATAGGTGAAGTTACATGTATATATATATATATATATATATATATATATATATATATATATATATATATATATATATATATATATATATATATATATTTACCTACGAGGCATATCCAGAAATTAAGTACCGTTTTGTAATTAAAAAACACACATAACATTAAATAAATAATTTTATTTCTACAAGAAAGAGCAAACTTTAATCTGTTTTTCTACATAATTTCCACCAATGTCACGGCATTTTTCATATTGTGTAACCAGCTAGTTAATACTCTTCTCGAAAAACGATGCCTCCAATGAAGATAAGCAATGTGGAACAGCAGTTTTAACGTCATCATCGTCAACAAGATCCCTTCTTTATCCCAAAACACCATACACATGATTTTTCATGTCGAGATGTTCGTCTTGAACTTGTGTTTTCTTGGAGACTGTGAGTGTCGCCATTCCATGGACTGTTGTTTCGACTCAGAAATGATGTGGGAAACTCAAGTCTCGTCACCGGTCACAATTTGCCTCAAAAAATTGTCACCTTCATTGTCGTGTCAAGTGAGAATTGTTTTATTTAATGTTATGTGTGTTTTTAATTCCAAACCGGTACTTTCGGGATATGCCTCATATATACAGTCCCTGGCCAAATTATTAGACGCACTGTATTTTTTGTAGTAATTTTATGTTTCTTAAGAGTTTTTATGCAATAATGGTATATTTAAACTACAATATTATTGATTTTTATTTAAAAGAATTGTTCTAGACTACATATTTGTATTTATTTTTAACATATGGCAACACTGTGTTGACAAAGTGATACATGAACGTAAATAAGTACAAACCTGTATCAGTCGCGATCGGAATCGAGTCAGGTACGGACGTGTTTCTGTGGCTTTATGGACTGTGATTGTTTGTTTAACAGTTTTATACTACTCAGTTATTAGTTTATTTTGTATGCAGTGTTTTAAAAAAAGTAATTGGACTATTTTCATTATGGGTAGAAAAGGCGATCTTTCACCAAGTAAATAAGCTGAAGTGAAGGCCCTTGTGATTGCGAAAACATTTACAAACCGAGAAATATCACGAAGATTGGAGGTTTCTGAAGCTAGTGTACGACGCATAAAAAAGAAAATTGAGTCAGGGAAGGAATTAAGCCCGAAAAGAAAGAAAAGATGCGGTAGAAAACCAATTTTCACTCCACGGTCAGAGAGATGTTTGAAGAAAATTTGTGTAGAAAACAGATTTGCTACCACAAAGGTAATAAAATCACAACTCCAGGATACTAGCGTAAATGCTTCTGAGCGCACTGTTCGAAGAAAATTGAAAGAATTAGATTTTAAGGCCTGTCGCCCCGCCAGGAAGCCCAAGTTAACAGCTGCAATGAAAGCAAAGCGCCTGAAGTGGGCCAAACAATGGCAAGACAAAGATGTGGACTTCTGGAGATCGGTAAGATACAGCAATTTAATCAATAATTGATACATTATTATCATTTTCAGTTAAATAAAGCAAATAAACATGGAAGTTTATATATTTTTCCTATTTTTGACAGGTCTGCTTGCTTCAGTGACGAAAGCACATTCGAAATTTTGCAGAATAAAGCTCAGTATGTGCGTCGTCGTCATGGAGAAAAGTTTCATTCTGATTGTGTCGTCCCGACGGTTAAACATCCTACCAAAGTGATGATTTGGTCAGTCATCAGCGGCAAGGGCACTGGACGTCTGTACGTCGTCAAAGGAATAATGAGGCAAGATCAGTATTACAAAATCGGTTGATTCCGCAGCTCAGAGAATGGTTTCCAAATGGGGAACCATTCACTTTCATGCAAGATGGAGCTCCCTGCCACACTGCTCGGTCTGTTAAAGCTTTTTTGGCAGAAAAAAATATCCCTCTGTTGGATTGGCCCTGATATGAACCCCACTGAAAATGTGTGGGAGCTGATAAAAAGAGAAGTGGCTAAAGATGTGATTACCAACAAAACCCAGCTCCTAGAAAAGATTATTCATGTGTGGAATCATCATCCTCAAATGCAGGAGACAGTACAATCTTGCATTGATAGCATGCCGCGCAGAATTAAAGCTTTGATAGCGGCTAAAGGTGGCTCAACTAAATATTGACTTTTACTAACATTAATTTCACTTTTCTTTAAAACTTAATAAACTTATGCTTTTCTAAATTAATGCTGTTTTATTTATGTCAAATAAATAGGTAATTGATTGGATAATATAAACATAAAAAACAAATCAATTTAAAATAATAAAACGGTACAATATCACTCGGTAATTAATATTTTACATGAAATCTTGCAGTGCGTCTAATAATTTGGCCAGGGACTGTATATATATATATATATATATATATATATATATATATATATATATATATATATATATATATATATACATACATATATATATATATATATATATATATATATATATATATATATATATATATATATATATATATATATATATATACTACTGAAAGTATTTGCCCACCTAGAAATTTCAATGTAACTGCCAAAATTTAATAGCTAATTAAACCTTTTTATTATATTAGGTAAATTTAATTGTTCGTAAATAGGGTCCATCATAAAATTGTTTAGATAAGCCTTTTTGATGAAATCACAAATTAAAAACCTATTAGAACGAATTTTCAAGTTTTCCATGATAATCGTTTTGAGGCGATTTCTGAGAATTCCAGTTGAAGTAAGAAATCATTTCAAGTTTCAAGGGATTATGGAAATTCCTAGTGATATTTTATGATAAAAACTATGCTATAAATACCATTGCCCTTTTGGAAATTAACCATTCACAAACTTTGTCACTGATACAGGCTCAATTGTTTTGTGAAAATGCCAAAAACGAAAGAAGTTTCCGTTGAAAATCGGGCTCTGATAAATGCGGGACATCAAAATGGTCACTAGAGTCGACAAATCGCGAGTGATATGCGGATGCCAAGGAGAATGGTGGACTATATCGTAAAAAAAATTTCTGCGGGACATGGAATTCCCAACCAAAAACGTTCAGGAAGGCCTTGAAAAACGACTCCCGTTAAAGACAGAGCTATAACAATGTCCAACAGACGTAATCGCCGCCTAACCGCACCAGAAATCACGGCTCAAGTAAACCCGGAGCGGCCCATCCCCATCAGCGTGACAACCGTGAAGAACAGGTTTGCAGAAGGTGGACTACACGGGAGAGTTGAGTGAGGAAACCACTTCTTAGGCAAGTGAATAATCGTAAACAATTAGAATGGGCCCGAGAACATGAAAATTGGACATCAGAACAATGTAATTCCGTCCTTTGGAGCGACGAATCTAAATTAGAAATTTTCGGTTCAAATCGACAAGTTTACGTGCGGCGGTCAGCTGGAGAGACGATGTTAGAAGCCTGTCAGTTGCCTACAGAAAAACATGGTGTGGAAGTTCAGTAATGGTTTGGGTTGTCTTGGCAACGGTAAAGTTGGAAAAATTTTTGAAGGAATCATGCAAAAAAACACAGTATCAAGAAATTTTGCTTTGCAAATGCTTTCTTCTGGAAGAGATATTTTTCAGGGGACATTTATTTTTCAGCATGACAACGACCCTAAACATTTTACTAAACAAAGTAGAGAGCTTTTGGGCCAATAGAAATCCGACGACGTCCTGGTAGTGATGACTTGGCTTCCACAATCACCTGACTTGAACCCCATCGAATTGCTGTGGGACCATTTGGACAGGTGTGTTCGAAAACTCAATCCAACATCAGAAAATCACTTGTGGGAACTTTTACAAGCAGAATCGGTTAAAATAACCGAAGAAACTCTGAAGAAACTATTGGACAGAATGCGGAAACTATGTAAAGCGGTTACTAAAAACAAAGGAGAAAGACTCTGTGACCTTTGACTCAATTGTCTCGCGAGATTCGAAAAATTTGGAGATCATTGCCCGAGTATGCAGAAGATCTTGTCGACAGCATGCCTCCAAGATGCCAGGCAGTTATTGATGTAGGAGGTGATTGGACAACTCACTAAGATAATTGCGCTGTTGTTACGACACCAGAGAATACATTGATGGCAAGAAAATTTTCTCGAAACACATTTTTTTTCAAAAGTATGAACGGTCACGTTCTTACTTGACAGACTGTATTTAGGCAAGTTGTAGTACAATGCCCCAAATAAAAAACAAAACTTTTTGAATATAATTAGCAGCAACATACGCGTAATAAAGTATAAACATTATTCATGAGATCTTAGGCTCATTTCACGGTGTTACATGGTTTAATCTAAAAACTACATTGCTAGTAGGCACACCTTACCTCGCTATTTCTTAAAAACCTCTTCCGAGAATCCATAAACTTGCCTACCGGAACAAATGGTTACAAAAACGTTTTATGAATATTTTACTAAACAACCTATTTATCCTACCTAATAATTTAGTATCCGTTTTGGTCACACTTTGTAATGTGTATATTTCCATGGTACCTCCCATAATGGTACTTTTCGAGTCATAAATAAGGGCTTTAACGACAAACTTTTATTAGATTAGATTTTATTTATAGATGAGAAAAATCCTGGACAATCATGAATATTTTTCTGATTTTCTAGACTGTAAATGAAAATAAATAATAATTCATTAAATTTAAAAAAAAAATATTGTCTGGGTTTTCGTTGTCCTGGGACTGAAATAACTAGATGAGCAAATACTTTTTGACGGCAGTGTATATATATGATGCCTTTTTAAGTGTTCCACAGACAAAGTTTTAAATCATAGTGTAATAAGAATTACGTTCAAACCAAATTTCTAAACTAATAGTTTCCACAGTAGGGGCACGTATAAAGAGGCACAATTTTTATTCAGGAATTAAGGTACAGTTCGCGATTGGTAAATTAATTGTCGAAAATTAACTTAAATAATAAATGTACGGTCTTTTTTATTTCATGATTCTTCCATTCCTGATATGTACGAATATCCTAGATATTTGAGTAAGGGTTTATGATATCTTTTTCTTCTTTAAATACTACCTGAAGCTTGTAAATTTTATTAATTTATCAATATAATTTAGTGAACGACATTACCGTTACGGTGGTATCCGGCACACTGACGTTCCGTTTAGTTTAGTTAGTTCTTTAATTTAAACACTGAACATTTCAAATTGGAGTTAAAAATTGCATTATACCAGAGGTAAGAGAGTTAAAACAGTGAAATTTTTATTTAACGGGAAATTTTATGCCATTTAAGATTTAAACAAGATATCGCTCAAATGGCCGCCGCGGCTCTTTTTGCGGACACGAATCCGCTTACACCAATTTTCCATAACTCGAGCCAGCATTTCCGGCCTTACGCCGGCTATGGCACGACGAATCTTGGCTTCAAGAGCATCAGGAGTTACTGGTTTGTTGCTGTAAACTTGTGATTTAACGTGGCCCCAAAGAAAATAGTCCAAAGGCTTTAAATCGCACGATCTCGGCGGTCAAGCAGTAGGGCCATTTTGTGAAATTAATGACTCACTGAACTTGGCGCGCAATAAAGCCATGTTTGGGCCGGAAATATGGGGCGGTGCGCCATGCTAGTTGGAAATAAAAGTCGTCTGCGTCCATTTTGTCAAATTCTATTAAGAAATATTCCTGCAGCATCGAGTTATAGCGCTCGTTATTCACGGTAACGGTAGCTCCTGCTTCATTTTTAAAGAAGTAAAGTCCAATGATGCCTCCGTACCATAATCCACACCAAACAGTGATTTTTTGCGGATGCAAAGGAGTCTCATGAATCACTTGTGAATTGGATTCGCTCCAATAACGGCGATTTTGCTTAATAATGAAGCCATTGGGCCCGAAATGTGTCTTATCGGAGAAGATGATTTTCTCATGAAATTGTCCAATTGGCGAATTCGCGGCGCAAACGATGACTTTAATTTTTGGGCCAATACCATCTTATACGAATGCAAACCCAAGGCCAATCGCAAAATTCGCCAAGTTGTCGTCTGAGATAGGCCCAACTCTTGAGAATGGCGCGGAATTGACACATTTTTGTTCTCACGAACACTGGCTTGAAGGGCGGCGATATTCTCTTTACTACGAGCGTTTCTTACACGTTGAGGCACCTTTTTATCGTGAAGAGTAAATTCACTGTCAACCTTTTTTTAGAGTTCCGTACGGAACACTTATAAGATGACTTCGGTGTCTGTCTGTCTGTTTGTCTGTCCGTCCGTCTGTCTGTCTGCCACACCCGATTTTCTCGAAAACTATTTGTCATAGAAAGTTGAAATTTGGTAATAATATAGGATTTGATGGCCTCATCAGAGCCATGTAGCTTTGAAAGTTAAATTTTGACTTAAGGGGTTAGTTTTGGGGAATGAAATCGGAAGTGAAAAAAAACATTTTTTACTAGGTCATCGAGTGTGGTGTCAAATGAAAGCTTGTAAAAACACGAGTAAAAAATATATATAATTTAATACTTGCGCACATTTTTCTTCGTATTATTTTTAAAAAATAGCAAAAAATCGCGTTCCCCTCACCTTATCTCGAAAAGTACTGATTAAAAAATTTTGAAAAAATTCTGGAATTTTCTCCACGGGGTGTAGATTGAATGAAAATGATCACGAGTGCATTACCTTTAATAATTTATCTGGTAATTAAAAAAAAAAAACAAACATTTCAAGGTCATCAGTTTTCAGTAAAGATTGGAAACAAACTTTATTGAAAACTCATTTGGGGTGTGTTTTGTGAAGTCATTGATCATTTTATACCACCGTACCAAAATTTTTTATTTTTAAAACAATCAACGTACGGAACACTAATTGTGCAAGTTCAACTTGCACTTGACCGGTTATTTAATTATACGCTAAATAGCTCACGATCATTTGGAGTAGAATAAGGACTGTGTTTTGATCGAATTGCTGTTTGCATAGCGCGAACTTAACGCGAATTTGCGTAAGTAATTTTGGACAATTTCCAAGCGTTCTTTAAACGAGGGACGATTCATGATTGAATAGCAAATCTTACTAAACACAACTGACATTAGATGTCAAACACCTGACAACCAACATGGCCGCTATTAGCTGTCATAAGTCGGACATCCCTAATGAAAAACCCTTTATATACGAGGCTGGTTTGAAAAGTCCGTGCAAAAATAAAAACTACTTATGTGTTTGGGGTAAACCTTTTTTATTTTTCGACATAGTCTCCTTTTAGGCTTATACACTTCGTCCAACGATGTTCTAGTTTGTTGATCCCTTCCGAATAATAGGATTTGTCCAAGTCTGCAAAATATCCATTAGTGTCTGCAATCACCTCCTCGTTTGAATAAAATCTTTGTCCCGCCAGCCATTTCTTTTTTTTTTTTTTTTTTTTTTTTTTTTTTTTATTGGTCTAGCACACGTGCTGCAGGGAAGTCCCTAAAACGCTCCAGGAGCGGCACGAGTGCGGAAAAAGCGATTCACGTTGTTCTTGAATCGCTGTAAATTGTACTCGGTGGGAAACACAGCGCTGGGCAAATTATTCCAAAGGGATGATGTTCTCCATATAAAAGATTGCTTGAAAAGCGTCGTACGCGGAGTAACAAGCTGAACCTCATACGGATGCGAAGCACCAGCGCGACGTGTATTTCTAACATGCACCGCTTTGGGAGGAATTAAGCGGGCTACATCCTTCGAACACTTTCCATGAAAATACTTGTAGAACAGACTCAAGTCGCCAACCGTTCTTCGATGTTCCAGCGAATCAAGGCCGCCGGTCAATTCCGGGTCCCCAATCAGACGGACCGCTCTTCTCTGAACAGAATCCAACAAATGCAGTGTATGTTTGGGAGCGGAGCCCCAAACGTGGGAGCAGTATTCCATAGTTGGTCGAATTTGGGCTTTGTAAAGAATTAACAGTTGCTGTGGGGTGTAAAGCTTTCTGGTTCTAAATAATATTCCCAATTTTTGAGAAGCTCTCCTTGCTATGCCTGCGACATGTTCATGCCAAGACATATTTGCTCCCAAACTAACGCCCAACAAATTGAGCGACGATGCTAGGGGAATGGAGTGCCCCGACATAACTATGTCGGGTTCAGCAACGTTAACTTTTTTAGAAAAAACTGCCGCTTGGGTTTTTGTAGCGTTAAATTCCACTTGGTTACTGTCACCCCAAGATAGAATTTCTTCCAGGTCTTTGTTAAGTTGAACGACCTCCTGCTGTCTGCGGATATTCGCCTGAGCAGCCGATGTTCGAGCGTTCAAGGTGAATGAAGAGACAAGCGTACTGTCATCTGCAAAGCTATAGATTGGATTCCCGGTCTTTTCCAGCAAATCGTTAATGTAAATGAGAAAGAGAGTAGGAGACAGTATGGAGCCCTGGGGCACACCGGCGTTGATAGTGAGGGTGTTAGAAAGAAATCCGTCGACCGCCACTCGTAAAGAACGCTCTCTGAGGAAACATGAGAGCCACAAACAGAACCTTTCGGACACACCATAAGAGCGCAACTTAGCCAACAGTCCATCGTGCCAAACACGGTCGAATGCCTTGGATATGTCAAGAGCAACCGCTCGAGATTCTCCAAAGTGTTCAATTGCGTTGTTCCAAACATGTGTTACATAAGTCAGAAGATCTCCTGTTGATCTATGTTTACGAAAACCATATTGGTGATCGCTAATAATATTGAGTCGTTCAAGATATTTTAGAAGATGCTCATTGATAACCTTTTCCATGACTTTCGATATTATTGAAAGCAGTGCAACTGGTCGGTAGTTATTTGGCAAGGACTTCTTACCTTTTTTAGGTATCGGCTGAACCGTGGCACATTTCCAGCAGGACGGAAATATTCCCTTTCTGTAGGATAGGTTAAAAAGTCTACAGAAAACTGGTGTTAGTTCCCTTGCACAGTTTTTGAGAACTATGGCAGGTATTCCGTCAGCGCCAGAAGCCTTCTTGGTGTCTAGCTTCATTAAAATGCGCTTTATGATGCGTTGTCTGAAGACAACATCGGGCATCCTTGACTGCAATATGGGAATAGTAGGTGGTGTTTTTCCTTGGAAATCGACAGTAGAATGTGAAGCAAAGAGTTCAGCCAACAAGTTCGCTCTCTCAACAGGTGTGGCTGCAATGGAATTATCTGGCCGTGTGAGTGGTGGTATCGTGGATTTGGTAAAGTTTTGACTAACTGCCTTAGCGACTGCCCAAAAGGACCTGGAATTGTTGGGACAAGCGAGAAGTTTGTTTCTAATTCGTTGATTGTGTGCCTCCTTGGTTTCGTCGATAATTCCCTTGCATCTGTTCCGGGCAAAAAAAAACAAATGAACAAAAAAAAAAACAAAAACTTCAAATTGGGGAACAAATAGTAGTCCGAGGGAGCCAAGTCTGGAGAATAGGGGGGATGTGAAACGAGTTGGAATCCTATTTCCATTAATTTTGCGACCACAACTGCTGAGGTGTGTGCTGGTACTTTGTCGTGATGGAAAAGGACTTTCTTGTGGGCCAATCGCGGGCGTTTTTCTTGCAGCTCGGTTTTCAAACGGTCCAATAACGATGAATAATATTCACCTGTAATAGTTTTACCCTTTTCCAGATAGTCGATGAGGATTATCCCTTGCGAATCCCAAAAGACAGTCGCCATAACCTTTCCGGCCGAAGGAACGGTCTTCGCCTTTTTTGGTGCAGATTCCCCCTTGGTAACCCATTGTTTAGATTGTTATTTGGTCTCAGGAGTATAGTAATGTATCCATGTTTCATCCACAGTGACGAAACGACGCTTAAAGTCCTCCGGATTCTTCTGGAACAGCTGCAAACCATCACACGATTCCGTTTTTGGTTAAGTGTGAGCAATCGCGGCACCCATCTTGCGGATAGCTTTCTCATGTCCAAATGTTTATGCAAAATATTATGTACCCGTTCAGTCGAGATGCCCACAGCACTAGCAATCTCACGCACCTTAACTCTTCTGTCATCCATCACCATATCATGGATTTGATCAATGATTTCTGGAGTCGTAATCTCCACAGGCCGTCCAGAACGTTCAGCGTCACTTGTGCCCATATGGCCAGTCCGAAAATTTTGAAACCACTTATAAACTGTTCTAATCGAAGGTGCAGAGTCACCATAATGTTTATCAAGCTTCTCTTTAGTCTCCTGAGGCGTTTTGCCTTTCATAAAGTAATGTTTAATCACCACACGAAATTCTTTTTCGTCCATTTCTTGAAAATCACTCGACTTCCTTGATTCACACGAATGCCAAACACAAAGAAATAGACCAATATGGCTGAAACTTGGTATGCGTTCATTCAAGAGATGCTACTAACTAAACATGACCTCGATACGCGCCGGTGGTGCCATCTCTTGGACTTTGCACGGACTTTTCAAACCAGCCTCGTACATACATACATGCATACATAAATATAAATGTTATTCTAATTAAGTTGTTTATCTAAAATTCAATATAATTCTTCTCTGTCAAACAAACAACTTTAAACGTTTATAAAATACCCTTTAAAACAGAGGAGTAACTCTAGCAACGACAATATTCATTTAAACAGCTCATTTCCTTTTATTTTATTTTCTTCGATACCTAATAGATTCCCTCGAAAAGTTTTAAAAAGCAATTCTTATTCGCAATTTAAAGGAGCAGTCTGTTCTGAATTTTAAAGAAAGTTTTAATACCGCTGCTTGAAAAGGGCATTAAATAACTCTTTAAATAAATAAGAAGCTAAACGATAAAAAAAGTGTTTAAAAGGTAGCAGACGGTTTTTTTTAGTTTAAAATGTCGTAATTTTTTTAAAAGTACAGTCGACACTGTTTATAGTGAAACTCTATATAGTGAAAAACTCTATATAGTGCAATTTTTTCAAGACCTAGAATATTTTAAGGAAATTTCATGTAAAAAGCCCTGCATATAGTGAATCTGTAAAATAGTAACACTCCATATAATAAAATTTTTACCGGAATTTTATGTATAAATTTTTATGCATTTATTGAGATCTTGGCCATTTCGGGTTTTCCATTTTTATCTAACATTAGCACGAATTCCATTTTTATGACGCATTCTTTTGAAAAGGTTCTTAATGCGTTTATAACGCCTAATGGTTAGCAATAAATCAGGTAGATTTCTGTGAGAAACCCGGGGAATAACCCATTTTATAGTCGAGGCCTAGTAATTCGCAAATTCAGGTTCAGTTTCTTTTTGTTTAAGAATCAAGTAAGATGTCCAAGCGAATGTGTTTCAGTTTAGCTGAGAAAATTAAAGTTTTGGAGGAAGTTGATAAAGGCTACAAAAAAAATTGATGTTGCTGCAAAATTTGGTGTGTTTCTCCAAGTTACGTCTCTCTGATAATAAAAAGTCGCGACAGTATCATCAAGAAACCTAGTGTTCCAAGTAGTCGAAAACGAGTACGGGTGAGTACTTACGAGAATGTAAATGAAGCAGTTTGACGATGGTTTCAAGTGGCCCGTACGCATCAAAACGTACCAATATCGGGAAATTTAATAAGGCAAAAGGCTCTACAATTTGCTAAAGAATTTAACTGCGTTAATTTTCAAGCTAGTGAAGGGTGGTTGAGTGCCTGGAAGACTCGCAATTCAATTGTTTTCAAGACGGTGTCTGGCGAGAGTGCAAGCGTTAGTCAGGAGGACTGTGACATTTGGACTGAAACTGTTTTAAAAGTGCATTGAAAAAGTACGAGCTAAAAAACGTTTTCAATTGTGATGAAACCGGTTTGTTTTTTAAATGTTTGCCAAATGCCAATGTTTGCTTTTAAAAGTGATAAATGTTTTGGTGTTAAAACAAGTAAAGAAAGGGTGACACTTATGGTTGGAGCAAACATGGATAGTTCAGAAAAACTGAAATTACTGCTCATAGGTAAAAGCAAAAATCCCCGTTGTTTAAAAGGAGTTAAATCTCTGGAGTTAGATTACGCCAATAATAAAAAGGCATGGATGACTTTTGAGATTTTCGAAAGATGGATCAAAGAATTGGACACGAAAATGAAAAGCCAAAAGCGAAAGATTGTGATGTTTATAGACAATTGTCCTGCATATCCAGTTACTGTAAGTAAAAAATTAAGGAATATTGAATTGATCTTTTTTCCACCAACCATGACCTCCAAATTGCAACCTATGGACCAGGGTATTAAAAAAAACATAAAACATCATTACCGAAACAGAATTGTTCACAAAATTGTTAATACGATTGATAACAACCTTCCAGTCCAAAAATTGATTACCCTTAAAGAGTGTATAACCGAAGTCGCTAATGTATGGAGTGAAAATGTTTCTCAGAAAACTATCAAAAACTGCTTTTCTAAAGCAGGTTTTACTAAAAAAATTGACGAATGGGAAGAAGAAGACGAAATGGATCTCGCTACCTTAAAAAGGCAATGGGGTATTCTACAAAAAACTGCTACCGTCGACGCAGATTTTTTACTTGAAGATGTCTTAGAAATCGACAATGATGTTGGCACGACAGATCTCCCAACTGACCAAGACATAATTGACGATATAAAAAGTATAGAAGATCATGAAGAAGAAACTGAAACCGGGTAATGTCCTGCTAAATTTAGCGAAAATGAAATAAGAAATGCATTTGACATTGTGCGAACTACTCTCAGGTGCCAGGAAAGTGTACCTGTTCAAATCTTTATGCATTTGAATAAATGCGAGAATTTTGTTGAGCAACAATTATTTTTCAAAAGTAATGTTCAAAAGAAAATAACTGATTATTTTTCCTAGTACATATGTACGTAGTATGTACATATGTATTAACAGATTTTGTATTATTCTTTTTATTTCGTATGTAGTACATACATATATAAAGTCCGTACGTTATATCTTTATACGTGCGTCATAGTTTTCAGGCAATATCCCGCAATATCCCTACGATTTATTGGTGAAAAGAGACAACTAATATAATAGTCGTCTGTTATATGGCCTGAAAACTATAACGCACAGGTAATGATATAACGTACGGACTTTATGTATGTATTTAGCCCTGTACATGCTATGTACTATTTAAACTTTCAAATGTTTAATAAAATCTTTTCTAATAATTCAATTTTGCAATTTTTTTTGTTGCTTGTACCTTATAAAATACAAGTAAATGATTACCAATATAAAATAGATACATAGCAATATATACGGATTTTTTCTTTATATAGTGAAAAACTTTCTGTAGTGAAATTTCGGTCAACATTTTGGTCTTTCACTATATAGAGTGTCGACTGTATATTTATTTAATTGCGCAGATTTATTGTTTTTTTCATAAGACTGTACTATTACTACTTAGTAACTAAACTACTAACTATTTTCATAGTGCAGTCAAGGATGTCCGATATTGTCTTCAGACAGCGTATCATAAATCGTATTTTAATGAAGCTAGACCCCACCAAAGCTTCTGGAGCTGATGGAATACCTGCCATAGTACTTCAAGAATATGCATGCGAACACCAGGTTTTCTACAGATTTTTCAACCTGTTCTACAGAAAGGGGATATTTTCTTCCTGCTGGAAATCGCTGCAGTTCAACCGATATCCAAAAAAGGCAAAAAACCCTTTCCAAAAAACTATCGACTAGTTGCACTACTTTCAATAATATCGAAAGTCATGGAAAAAGCTATCAATTAGAATCTTCTAAAACATCTAGAATGATTCAGTATTATTAGCGGCTATCAAAATTGCTTTCGTAAGCAAAGATCAACAGGAGATTTTTTAACTTACGTAACACATGTTCGGAACACTTTTTCATTATAGCCTGTCCCAAAATATAAGATCGTAATTTTTGCCGTGGGCAATATAAAGATTTTGACCTTTTATTTATGATAGATTGCAGAGATGGACTTAAGAATTTTATTCATTAATGCAAATAAATAAAATTATAAGTGTTTTTGGAGATGTTTATTTATAGATGCATGTAAAAACAAATGGATAAGAAGTACAAATATACAGTTTGAATGAATGGGGTTTACAAGAGGGGACATATTGTATAAATAAAAATATATTTTAACTTAAGCCTAATTCGGTTTCACTATCACTGTCATCAGCAGAGGTAATTATCAGTGGTTTTATATTATTTACATAAATATATGAATCTTCAACTTTAAAAACGTGCTGAATAGAATTCTTCCAGCTTTTACAAGGTATATCATTTATAACTTTTTTTTTACTAATTCAACCACTGACACGCTTAAAGTAGGAGAAACATTTTGTGCCCTTATTTTTGATTTAACTTGGTGCCAGATATATTCAGTTGGATTAAATACACAATAATACGGAGGAAGCCGCAAAAGAGTGTGTCCCGTTTTCTCAGCCACGCTATCACAAACATATTTCTTTTTCAATTTATAGTCTTTCAAAGCTTCCAAAAGATCACTTTTTTTATAACTAAAGTTAAAATAAATATCATTTTCTAACATATATTCCTGTATTTCCGATTTGGTGTTGGCTGCATTAGGAACCTTATTTAGTAGGCGACTATGGTAGCTTGCATTGTCCATAATTATAACACGCTGTTCGGGAACATTTGGAAAAACGGAATTTTGAAACCAATTTTCAAAAAAACCCTTTTTGCACAGTGTCATGGGTATCGAACCATGTTTTGTCAAGGTAAATTATTGGCCAATTCTCTGATCGATACTTTTTAATTTCTTGTAAATAAGTATGTCGTAAGATTCGTAATCTTTGTGACTCCATCACAACTTGCCTTTTGTTGATTTTTCGGAATATGAATTCCATTCTTAACAGAATTCTGTGAACGGTTGATCGGCCACAATGTATATTGGTTCCGTTCTGCACCAGTCTTAATTTTATTTTGTCTAATGTCGGCACCAACTGCTCTTCATACATAGAATATATTTTTCTCCTGATGACGTCTTTTTCACAATCGTGTACATAATGCATTTGAAAATCTTTCCGTTTTTTCCTGTTCCTGAGTGATGGTTTTCCTACAATACCCTTAATCGTAGAAATTGGGGTTTTTGTTAGTTCACTGCAAAGCACTTTGTTTATTCAAATTTCTTTTCACCAAACTGTCGTAAACATTTTTCACTATTTGTTTAGCGTCAAGTGATAAATGTTTTTCTCTTGCGATAGCTACTCTTGTAATTTTCCCACGGACGAAACATAATTAAAATAGAACCGTTACGTTGTAAGTAAAACTAAAAATAAAAATAATGAAAAGTATCTTTCGAATCTTAATGGGGACCTGTTGTCATTAGGCCTATATTATCAAATCCTAAAAGGGCTCCACACAGGGTTGCCAGGTAGTAAATATGTAGGTAAAAATAAATCCAATATGATTGCTGGTGCAAGTGAGGGAGGTATACAAAGCAGGTAAAATAAAAATACGTTTATCGTAATAACTGGCAACTATGCACAAAACCATAATAGGGTCGTTTATTGCCCCATTGAAAAAGCAAAAAGGCAGAATCTTATATCTTGGGATTTACTTTCCCTACCTGTCTACTTCTAATCCAAATTAATCCCCCTTGATCATATAAGTATTTGCAATACCATTTGCATAAATAAATCGAGTCAAAACTGTTAAGTATAAAGGGAGTTGACGTTCCGCCATCTATATCATACTTGATTAACTATACTCAAGATATTTATAAATTTTCGAATTAGTTTCATAGAAGTCGCAATGTAAGCATTCCTGTTTATCAACTTCGAAAAAGCTTCGTTCATGTCGCAGTGTGGTAAGAGTTTCAAAAGAAATTTCTTTCATGGGATTTTTATAATATTTCCTCTGTTTCTGAATCAATTTTTATTAAATATACTGAACACTTTACCAAGTTATATGCCGAGACACGAAAGGAATTAAGCTGGAAAGTCTTAATAGATAGTACTCTCTAGTTTCTGAATTAAATGTAAATAGTTTCTCGCTTATATTCAGATACATGTGTACTTGTGGAAATCCAGTATAATAAACGTGATATTAAGAAATTTGATTTGAAGAAGAAATAATGTATTTTAAAACGGCGACAAGTTTAAAAGAAAGTAATTAAAGTGATTTATCGAGTACTTTCCTTTCAAATGCGTAGTTCTAAAGTGAATACTGAATTAGACTTCCTCGCACTCAAAAAAAGCAACAGTACAGCTTGATATTTTAATTATGGGTACTTTATGGCAAAATATTAATTACGAAAAGAAACTAAGCAGAGGACAAACTTTAGAGATATGTACAACTAAAACCTTGTAACATTCATTTTTTCCTAGATTTTAAGAGCATGAAATGTTACTGATTTTTGGCTTTATAATGTACTTCTTTTCATTTTTGTATCGAGCAGTATATTTAGCAGAAATTTCTAGCCGCTCGTGGTACGGTGTGCAGTGCGGGTTTCCGACCAAAAATTCGTGGTACGTCGCGATTGGTCAAATGTTTGTTTCCGGAAGCCGGATTTTTAGAGACAGAGTTCTCACTGCTTATTTAAGGGTCTGCAGAACGCAGATCGTGGCTTTTTTCCATCGAGCCGCAGACCAGGCTTTTTCCCATCCAGCCGCAGTGGAGGCTTTTTTTCATCGAGCCGCCGAGAAGGCTTATTCCCATCAAGCCGCAGCCAGACTTTGTCCATCAAGCCGACGATTTTTTTTTGAGAGCCAAGTTAAGTACGAGTTTTTTAACGTGAAGCCGTAGTGGGCTTTGTGTGTTTTTTCTACATGGAGTAGCCGAAGTAGGCTCTTCTCATCGTGAAGCGATACTGATAAATAAGTGATGGAATGTGTGAAAGCGGTTTTGTGTTCAATTTAAGGCCTAGAAGCCCGTAGGAAAACCGTAAGTCACCAGAATATACATCAGTAGATCTATTTCCCGCAAATAAGTGTTTTAACATCAATTTGAACTGATAAATCGTGAAGTGAATATCACGACTTTTCGATTTCGGGTGTAGCAAAGTTTTAAAAGTAAAATGTCTGATTTAAGAACTCTATTTAGTAATAACTATCTTTTAGGCTAAAATTTTTGTAATTCTTGAACTGCAAGGGTTAGAACTTTTAATTTAAATCATTAATAAATTTTCTTTTTGTTGAATAAAGCTAGTGTTTCACTGTACACCTATCTTTCTTTTCAGGATAGAATGGTTGTACCAGACTGATTCTTTTTATTAACAACTGTATAACACTTCAGTACGTTTTCATTTTTTTAGCTGAAATTAGATCCTTTCTATTTTAAAATGAATGGTGCCCAAAAAAATTTAGTACAACCAAAAATTTTTTTAACAACAATAGAAAATAATTCCAAAAAGACGTACAAAAATTATCTCTTACCCATATTACTCTACCAAGGAAAACTGAGCTAGTGTTTGTTTAATTTCTTTAGTTCTTTTAAAATCATTATTCACTCAATTCATTCTCAGAAATTAAAAAGGGGCTGCAAGAAGTGCGCCTCAAAGTGCGGGCGAGTTGGAGGCTACAACCTGATCTCTACATACTATTTCTGCTAAAAATGAAAATAATGAAAAATAACTTCTAGATTCCTCGAGTTAAATAAACCGCAGAAGGACATATCAAACACTGTACACTAAGCAACCTTGCAAACCGTCTCTGCCATCCCTTGAACCTTTATACCCTCCCCCCCCCCTGAAACAATATCCCTTGAAAACTACGAGTTTCTTTGCTACTCTACGTATTATACGAGGCGCATTTTTTAACTACATATCGTTTTGAAATCTGGCCGCTGTAGCATTGCGGTAGCCATTCCGCGCATGCGCACTGTGTACCTGGCTAGCCACAGAGCTCATTACGGAAGCATTCGTCCGACTTTAAGTTTGTTTATCCGTATTTACAATGCTCAGACCATTAAAAATCCCGCGGATTGTGAATGAAATAATACTGAAGACTATTTAGTTGTTAATATAAAATTGAGTTGGGTACAACCCTTACATCCTGAAAGAAAAAGCAGAAGTTTAGTAAGACACTACACATTTAAATAAAAAAGGGTATATTAACAAAATGAAATTCCTACTTTTATTACACTCTTAAAACTACATCTACTAAATAAAAACCCCTTATGTTATGAGAGTGTACACTATTGCGTAGAGTCTTTAAGTTAGGATTATTAAGTTTTTAATAAAAGGCTTGATGAAACACGATTTTAAAAGTTTGTGAAATTAACTCCGTGAATTACACGTGTTGAGTAGTCGTTGGAAACACACTTGTAGACAGGAAGTGAGATATTTAGACTGATGTGCTTATGACTTACTGATTGGTTTCTCCTCGTGGGTTTTCCATAAGTTACTTGGCCTCTCCTGGTGAGATTTTCATAAAAATATTGTTTCAGCCACTACCATCCTAGTTTCATTTGGGTTGCTAAACACTTTTTGACCCGAAATGCCTGAGGATATTTCAAGAAAGGAAAAAGTCCTTAAACTTGAGAGCTAGAAACCGTTACTGCACTACTACATCACTGAGAAAAAAAAAAACACTCTGGCGTGCTAGAGACGAAAGCCGTACTGGCGGAACAAAGTCATTACTGCTTCATGGTGGAAAAAGCCCTTCAAAATTCGAAATGGCTGCTCATCTCGACGCATTCAATGCGAACTAAATTAGTCAAGTCGGCAACACGCGTTACACACTGCCAGTTTAAATTAAACTGCTCAAAAATTTAAAACACTGTTTTAAGCTAGACTGCTCAAAAATTGAAATCACTGTAATAAATATAAAAATGTAATAAAATATATAGTAAATTATAGGAAGAAAAACACTGTCGTAACATAATCTTAAAATCTAAGAAAAAATGAATGTTACAGCCTTAAATAAACTGCCTCATGCCATCTAAAAAGAGTCGTGGCATGCTCAATAGAGGGATTGTTCTGGTTCACGACAGTGCTCGTCCACATGTGGCTCATCGAATCTAACATCGCAACGTGTCGTATGGCTGAAAGCAACCTGATTACCCCCCGTCTAGCCCTGACCTAGCACCCAGTAACTACCATTTGTTCCTGCATTTAAAGAACTGTCTTGGCGCTCTACGTTACGACAACGAGGACAGCGCCAAAACGGATGCGCTGCAGTGGATAGCAAGTCAGGCGGCAGATTGCCATGAGGATGGCATACAGAAGCTGGTCTTACGATAGGACAAATGCCCTAATATAGGTGGAAATTATATTGAAAAATAGATTAAGGTTGTGGCGTGTGATAAGGAGTGCCTCTCGTTTGGGCGCAATTTTGTACCCTCTACGTTTCGCCCGCACGTTGAGGCTCAATTTCGTAGCGTTTTCGCTTCTTATAATTTCTGAGAATGGATTGAGTGGATCTTAATCCTAAAGGAACTAAAGAAATTAGACACACACTAGCTCAGTTTTTCTTGGTAGAGTAATATGGGTAAGAGATAATTTTTGTATGTCTTTCGAAAATAGTCTCTATAGTTGTTTAAAAATTCTTGGTTGTACAGATTTTGGGCACCATTCATTTTAAAATAAAAAAGATCTAACTTCAGCTAAAAAAAAATACTGAAGAGTTATGTAGTTTTTAAGAATAATTTTGTTATGGTACAACCGTCCTGAAAAGTAAAACAGGTGATTCAGGGAAAAAGGGTTTATTAACGACAAAATTAAAAGTTCTAACTTCGCTACACTACTATTACTAATATTACTGAATAAAATCCCTTAGTCTAGTAGGTGGTATTATTAAAGAGAGTCTTTAAATCAGGATTTTAATTAAAGCTTAGTTAAACACGATGTTGAAGGTTCGTGGGATTCACTTCACGAGTTCGGTACGATGTAAAACGCACTTGTCGGCGGGAAACTAGGTCTACGGATTGATATACTGATGACTTACGGTTTTTCTAAGAGTTTTTGGCCTGTCCTGGTGAGATATTCATAACACTGATGTCTCCACCTTGGCTACCCCAGTTCCCTTTGGGCTGTTAAACTTTTCTTGACCCCTAAAGGTCTGGGAATAAGCAGGATATTTCAAGGAAAAAGGCCTTGAATTTGAACACTAAAACCGTTTTTGCACTACTACATCACAAATATACGAGTACGGCAACTTGATAAAAAAAGCCTACTGGGCGGCTTTCTGAAGAAAAAGCCTTTACTTTGGCTTCACAAAATATATGCCCTACTTCATCTCGGCTGGGAAAAAAAGCTCTGGATACGGCTACATAATGGTAAAAGCCTCTTGCGGCTACATGATGGAAAAAGCCTCCTGCGGCTATATGATGGAAAAAAGCCTTGATCCTTGTCTTCCGGACCCTTAAATATTTTTCTCCCTTCCGTAAAATCACGTCATCAGGATGGCTACTTCCCGGATACAAATCTCTAGCCAATCGACGCATACGATACAATTAAATAAATCCTGTAGATAACCCACAATGCACACTGTAATATAAACGGCTCAAAATTTCGATTGAACTACACTGCTTAAAAGTTAGTAATCACTGCAATAAATATAAAAATGGAGAAAAAATATAAATTATAGGGAGAAAAACAGTGACGTAACATGATCTTAAAATCTAGGAAAAAATGAATGTTAGAAGGTTCGGGCGTTCATGTAAAAATAAAATTGTGAAAAAAATAGCCTTGTGTTAATTAAGACTATACTTACTGTAAAAACGAACCTAGTCTAAAAACCAAATTTGAAATCTATGTATCATTTCGTTCGATAGTTATCATGTTAACAGATCGACAGACAGATAGATCGATGGAAAATGGGATACTAGGTTTTTCATGATCCAGAAAACTTGGCAGGAGAAGAAATGTACAAATCTTTTACACACATTGCTTCCCTTGAGTCTTCTTCTTCTGACTTATAGCTAGGCACTATTGCCTGTTTCACTTGTTCCCTGCTCTGTAGATCGTCACTCCATCTCCTTCTTGGACGTCCCATTGATCTTCTTCCATTCGGTGACTTGTCTCTTGCTATCCGTACTATCCTGTTATTTGTCATTCTTCCTATGTGTTGATCCCATTCTACTTTTCTTCTCGCACCCATTGCTTGATATTTTCTATACATGTGCGTCTTATGGCTTCACTCCTTTCTCTATCCCTTAGTGTTTTGTTTGTACATCTCCTAAGTATTCTCATTTCAGTTGATTCCAGCATCCTCTGTGTTATACTTGTATCGAGTCTTGTTTCAGATGTGTAAGTCATTACTGGTCGTATTACGCTCTTGTATATTCTTGTTTTGGTCTCCACGGTGAGGAATTTGTTTCTATATATGGTATCATTGAGGCATCCCGCTATCCTATTAGCCTCGTTTACTTCATATTTTACTTCTTCCTCGACTTTTCCGATACTAGATATATCGACCTCCATCACCTGTTCTATTGGTTTATCTCTTCCACCACCAGCTTGCACCTGATCGGCTTTTGTGCTATTACTATCGTGTTATTATTATTATGTTATTGCTATTACTATTATGTTATTTTGCGGCTATGTAGAATTCGTATAGCAATCTTTGCAGATCGTGTTCGGTCTCAGCCATTATTATCGCGTCATCTGCAGAACACATCATTTTAAGTTCTGTGTAACACATTCTATATCCCTTCTTTCTTTTAATATTTGCTATGATTTCATCCATGACAATATTAAATATGACATATTAA
Source organism: Pachyrhynchus sulphureomaculatus (assembly GCA_019049505.1). NCBI lineage: Eukaryota > Metazoa > Arthropoda > Insecta > Coleoptera > Curculionidae > Pachyrhynchus > Pachyrhynchus sulphureomaculatus. Next base: position 1,524,973 of record CM032452.1, on the reverse strand, counting down.
TATAAATAGAACAGTCTCCTTGCCTGATTCCAGATTCATAATTGATAGGTTCTGTAATTCCTTCTGCTAATTTTGCGACTACTTTATTGTCTTTATATATTTATTCTTTATATATATTTAATTAGGTCTAATGGGATGTTCCTGTTAACGCAACAATCTGAAAATTAATTTATCTTTTTCTTATGTCAGTTTTAAAGTTTATCGAGTATTTGAATAGTAGGCTATGCATATTTTGTTTCGTTGTTCATGACAGAAATCAAAACAATTCGTTTAGATTTACAGTTTTAAAGAATTTTTTAGAAGATAAACAATTTTCTGTAATAATGCGATAGATTTTCTTTAAAAGTAAGCTTATAAATTGTACCCTTTTTCAAAGTAATACGTTTTTGTGGTAGACTGTTTTATTTTTGACCCCGAAGAATTAGAAAAATGAATCGAACAAGGAATTTAACTGAACACGGGGTAGTGCGAGCCTCAGTTTTATTGGACGAGGGATATTGTCAGAGTTATGTTGCCAATTTGTTAGGCAAACATCGTTCCACAATAAGTCGTATGGTAAGTAGGAACTAATGAAGCTGGATTAAACATAGGAGACCAGTCACTGCGCCCTTGCTTACTAGAGAGAACATAGTTGCCAGGTTACGTTTTGCTCGAAATCACGAAAACTGGTGGATCATTGGAAACAAGTTTTCTTCACAGATGAAACTAGGGTTAGTCTAAACCATCCAGATGATCGTGAGCGAGTATGGCGAAGACCAGGAGAGAGGTTTGCTCCTTGCAATATCTCTGCAAGGATTCCATTCGGCGGTGGCTCTGTTATGTTCTGGGGTGGCATCTGCTTTGATGCTCGCACAGAGTTAGTTCCTGTCCGTACGAGATCCATGAATGCTGACTACTATCTTGAGAATATTGTAATAGAACATGTGATGCCTTTCGGTCATTTTGTGGGGCCCAATTTCCTGTGTATGTAAGACAATGCTCGACCTCACGTGGCTAGGGAGGTACTCGATTATCTTAATCAAGTTGATATACCGATTATGCAATGGCCACCAAAAAGCCCGGATCTGAATCCGATAGAACATGTATGGGATCACTTTAAGAAAAATGTGAAACGTCATATACCTGCACCTAAAAACCTGAGGGATCTTGAAAATGCAGTTATCACAAAATGGGAGCAAATTCCTCAAGATTTTATCCAAAATTTAATTAGAAGCATGCCTAGGCGCATAAACGCTGTCATCCAAAGTAGAGGGGGCAGCACACGCTACTAGTGTCCCAGTTACACCATTAATTTTGCTACTAGTGTCCCAGTTTATTTTTTTCATTATTACATAATTTCAACGATTTTGTTATTAGGTCTTAAGAATAATTTTAATTCGAATCTTATAGAGAAATTTGGTAGTTAATTCACTTTTAAAGTATCTGAATAAGTTTTTTCTAACTTTTAGTGCAACCCATGTTCATAAAAAATTATTAAAATTAATTCATTATAGAGATTTGTATGATTTAATATATTGTTGCGTTAATTTTGTCCAGGAGTGTAGATGATGATGATAAATTCGCACATTGTCGAAAGTATGCTGGAATGTTGTATTCTATGGATTTTTCTTTTACCTGTCTCCCAATGAATACGGCATCGGTGCATGAGCGTCCACTTCTAAATCCTTGCTGTTCTTCCGGTTGTATTCTCGTGTTTATTTTTGTTGTTAATTTCAGTGTACAGTGTAGTGGATTTATGCCTCTATAATTATTTGGATCTTCTTTTTCTTTTTCTTCCCTTTAGTAAGGAAAGTAAATGAACATCTTTATCTTTTTTTGGATCCTTCCATCTTAACAAAAATAAATTACTAAATTGAATCCTCTGTTTCGTTATTTTACACATTACTTTTATTCTATATGCAAGTTAAACTTACAAGTTTTTTTTAATCAATTTGAAACGTAATTTGAAGCTTTATTTTGCTATTTTTTGATTCATAAATATGTATATACTAAATTATAACTTTTAAGTAAACAACATATAAATCTTCTATAACAAAATCAAAACAGATTTGGTTTTTCCGCAGTCAATAAAAGAATATAAAATTTGCATCAGTAGCAGAGAGCAATAAAAAAATGCAATAAAATATACAGGATCCCTCTTCTATTTATTAATTTTAAGCATAAGAGAGAGATGGATTGTATATTCGGGGTTTTCGGGGACTCTAAAAATCAAGTTTTTTTTTTATGGGTCTAGCACACGTGTTGCAGGGAAGAAGTCCCCAAAGCGCTATAGGAGCGACACGTGTGCGGAAAAAGCGATTCACGTTGTTCTTGAATCGCTGTAAATTGTACTCGGTGGGAAGCAGTCCTGGGCAAATTATTCCAAAGGGATGATGTTCTCCATATAAAAGACTGCTTGAAAAACGTTGTACGAGGAGTAACATGCTGAACCTCATACGGATGTGAAGTATTAGCGTGACGTGTACTTCTAACATGCACCGCTCTGGGAGGAATTCAACCGGCCACATCCTTCGAACACTTTCCATGAAAATACTTGTAGAACAGGCTCAAGTCGCCAACCGTTCTTCGATCTTCTAGCGAATCACGGCCGCCGGTCAGTTCCGGGTCTCCAATCAGACGAACAGCTCTTCTCTGAACAGAATCCAACAAATGCAGTATATGTTTGGAAGCGGAGCCCCAAACATGGGAGTAGTATTCCATAGATGGTCGAATTTGAGCTTTGTAAAGAATTAACAGTTGTGGAGTGTAAAGCTTTCTGGTTCGAAATAATAATCCCAACTTTTGAGAAGCTCTCTTTGCTATGCCTGCAACATGTTCATGCCAGGACATATTTGCTCCCAAATTAACACCCAAAAAATTGAGTGACGATTTTAGAAGAATGGAGTGTCTCGACATAACTATGTCGGGTTCAGCAACGTTAACTTTTTTAGAAAAAACTGCCGCCTGGGTTTTTATAGTGTTAAATTCCACTTGGTTACTGTCACCCCAAGATAAAATTTGTTCCAGGTCTTTGTTAAGTTGAATGACTTCCTGCTGTCTGCGTATATTCGTCTGAGTAGCCGATGTCTGAGGTTCAAAGTAAATGAAGAGATAAGCGTACTGTCATCTGCAAAGCTGCAGATTGGATTCTCGGTCTTGATCGTTAAGGTGTTACAAAGAAATCCGTCGACTGCCACTCGTAAAGAACGCTCTCTAAGGAAACATGACAGCCACAAACAGAACTTTCCAGACATACCAGAAGAGCGTAGCTTAGCTAACAGCCCATCGTGCCAAACACGGTCGAATGCCTTGGATATGTCAAGAACAACCGCTCGAGATTCTCCAAAGTGTTCAATTACGTTGTTCCAAATGTGTGTTACATAAGTCAGAAGATCTCCTGTTGATCTATTTTTACGAACGCCATATTAATGATCGCTAATAATGTTGAAGTCTTCAAGATATTTTAGAAGTTGCTGATTGATAGCCTTTTCCATGACTTTCGATATTCCCTGTTTCGTTATTTTACACATTACTTTTATTGTATATGCCAGTTTTTTTTTAATCAATTTGAAACGTAATTTAAAGCTTTATTTTGCTATTTTTTAGTTCATAAATATGTATATGCTAAATTATAACTTTTAAGTAAACAACATATAAATCTTCTATAACAAAATCAAAACGGATTTCGTTTTTCCGCAGTCAATAAAAAAATATAAAATTTGCATCAGTAGCAGAGAGCAATAAAAAAATACAATAAAATATACGGGATCCCTCTTCTATTTATTAATTTTAAGCATAAGAGAGCCATGGATTGGATATTATTTTAAGATTTTCGAGGACTTTAAAAATCAAGTTATTTATACTGGAGTAAATCTGCCTTTGGTTCTTTATGAAATTCAAAAATCCAAGTCAATTTATGAAACCGCCCAAGTGCAAGTCGGACTTGCCCAATTGCTGTTCCGTAAGGTGATTGCTTTAAAATAAAAAGTTTTGTTTGGAGGTATAAAATAATCGGTGACGTCACAAAACACACCTCAAATGAATTTTGGACAAAGTTTGTTCAATCTGCGCCTTATGGAGAATATTCCAGAATTTTTTCGAAATTTTTTTTCAGTACAGGCTTGGGGGACCCAGTTTTTTACAATTTTTAGTTTTCGTTTTACACGCCACTCGATGATCCTGAAAAAATGTTTTTTTTATATATACCAGATAAATTGTCAAAAGTAATGCACTCGTGATAATTTTCATTCAATCCACACCTTACTTTTAAATAATATAAAGAAAAGTTTGTGCGAGTATTACATCGTATATATTTTTGAACACGTGTTTTCACAAGCTCTCATTTGACACCCCACTCGACGACCTTCAATTTTTTTTCACTTGCGATTTTAGCTCCCTTAAGTCAAAATTTAACTTTCAAAACGACACAGCTCTAATTGGGACATCAGTTTTTATATTTGTGACAAATTTTAACTTTCTCTGTAGAATAGTTTCAGAAAAAATCAGGCAGACAACCAGACAGACGGATACAATTAGTGTTCCGTACGTTGATTGCTTTTAAAATAAAAATTTTTGTTACGGAGGTATAAAATGGTCAGTGAATTCATAAAAACACACCCCAAATGAGTTTTCAACAAAGTTTTTCTCCGATCTTTACTGAAAATTGATGACCTTAACTTTTTTGTTTTGTCTTTTATATACCCGATAAATTATTAAAGGTATTGCATTCCTGATAATTTTCCTTCAATCTACACCCTGTAGAGAATATTCCAGAATTTTTTCAAATATTTTTAATCAGTACTTTTTGGGATAAGGGAACAATTTTTTAAAATAATACAAAGAAAAATGTGCGCAAGTATTACATTATATGTATTTTTGAACTCGTGTTTTTACAAGCTTTCATTTGACACTCTACCTAAAACTAGCCCCTTAGGTCAAAATTAAACTTTCAAAACAACACGGCTCTTATGAGGCCATCAATTCCTGTATTAGTGCCAAATTTCAACTTTCCATATCAAATAGTTTCGGGGAAAATCGAGTGTGACAGACGGACAGACAGACACCGAAGTGATCTTATAAGTGTTCCATACGGAACAATAAAAAGATAGTAAGAGATTTATATGGTTCAAATAAGTGCAGAATTTGCTGTAAAAATAGAAGACTATCTCTACCGATTTAGCCGGAGACAAAATTAACTGTGTTAATTTTTATGGAACCTTCTGTATATTATATTATTTTTCAATTCTATGAAAAAATTTATCTTAAAAGATGTATCGTCCTATACTTCCCTTTAAAAGTTTTTTAAAAAAATTATTTCGGTTGGAAAAGTCAAATAATGCATCAATATTGTATTTTTGATAGAAAACAAATAAAGATATAAACAAAACAATAATTTTAGAAGTATTAGTGATTAATATCACAAAATTATTACTTCCGCTTCAACCGAAAGTACCGAAAATCAACTTGTGAGATCAAATAACTTCAATATTTTTAATGAAATAATATACAGTTTGATAAATATTTATATTCTACAGAAATAGTTTCTATGTTTATTTTCCTACACCTCAAATTAACAGTGTCCGAGATATTGATAATTAAAGATTTAGCTGTACCCTACCTTTCATCCTGTCCATCTGAACAATACTTCAATACTGTGCTTTAATCTAAGGTGGTGATGCATATTGAAGGGCGAGTGGTCGCCCTTCAATATGCATAGCCAGGGTGATATTCGTTTAAAAAATATTCTAATCATAAGTTTTATTGATTTGGTTTTAATTCAGAGGCCTGTTTTTACCCGAGAGCCTTAAATGTATATACAGTAGAACCCCGGTTATCCTAAGTAACGTGGGGGGCACCCTCCTCGGATAATCCGGATTTGTTTTTTTATTCATTCAAAAAGTAAACACCAATACTTTAAACCGATGTATTAACGTTTTTAACATATAAACATTATAAAACAGTGAAATAGGTATCTATGCGCTTCTGTTTCATATTGCATCTTCTTTTTCTCACTGCAATGTTTTTCCATCTATTAAGAAGAAGCAAATCCCCTGGGGTCGCCTGTGGTTGTTGTTCGATATACCTCAAAGCTTTTTCCAAAGAAGCAAAACCTTCTTGATGAAAGATCTTAGTGGGAGACTGTTCATCCACCACCGCTTCGTCATCGTCATCGTCGTCTGATTTTTCGGTTTCCTGAAAGGCATTCGTTATTTCTTCAATACTCATTTCTTCTTCTAAATCATCTGCTGTAATCCATTCAACAACATCTTCTCTTGTCACATTTTCGCAACCTTTTAATTTTTGCATTAATTCAAATAAACTTTTTTCTTTTTCTTCTATCTCGCTGTCAAAATTTGAACAGGACATTTCTCCATGGCTTCTCAATTTCAAAGCTAATTCATTTAATGGAGTATCATCTTCACTGTCATTATAGTCCTCAAAATCAATAACTTTTGACCAAGATTTTTGAATAGTGGTAGTACGCACAGAATCCCAAGCTCGACTTAGCCAGTAAATAACATTTTTTAGTGTAACCTTTCTCATCCCATTGATAATATCCTCCTTTTCTGTGTATTCTAACAGATGTTCAAGATATAAACGCCTATAATTTTTTTTTAAGTTTTCGAGGATGCCTTGATCCATTGGTCGCATTATGCTGGTTACATTTGGAGGAAAAAATTTTACAACAATTTCGCCCATATGAAGTCCTTCTCCAGGGTGAGAGGGGGCATTATCCATTAACAAAATTGCTTTAATAGGAAGACGGTTTCTGTTCAAAAATTTAGTCTCAGATGGCACGAACTTTTCTTCAAACCAGTCAAATAAGGTCGCATCCATCTATGCGCTCTTCTGACTTTTGTAATAGACTGGTAGGGCTTTGGGTGAGATATCTTTTAAAGCTCTTGGACGTGTAGACTTGCCAATCACCATCAGTGGGATTTTGTGCCTGCCAGATGCATTGGAACATACCATTATAGTCAATCTTTCCTTACTTCGTTTGTGCCCAGAAGCTGATTTTTCCTGTCGAGATGCCAATGTTTTTGATGGAAGCATTTTATAATTTAGACCAGTTTCTTCTTAGTTGTAAGTTTGATCACATGTATATCCACAATCTTCGATTTGCTTTTTAAAGTTCTGCTTAAACTTCTCAATTGATGACACTTCAGCAGAAAGTTTTTCACCACATACAGTCAGTTGTCGTACACCTTACCGTTTTTTTCAGCGGTCAAGCCATCCAAAACTGGCGGTAAACTGATCTATCTCTGGGAATTGCCTACTAATCATTATTGCTTTCTGATGTAATATTGGACCTGACAGAGGCACACCTTTTGATCTCTGTTGGTTAAACCACATGAATAAAGCTTCGTTAACATTTTCATAGTCGCCGGTTTTCATTGATTTTCTTCCTGAGGACGAGGAGGCTTGATTTATATACCACTCTTCTATTTTTGTGCGGTTTCTTTTCCAATCTCCAACTGTTACCTCACCTACTCCATAATCTCGTGCAGCAACTTTAATTGTCTCTCCTGCTTCAATTCTTCTGATGGCTTTTAATTTTTCTTCAATAGGAACGACGATTCTTTTACGCTTGTTTTGCTCTATTATAATACGACAAACAAAAATTCAAACAAAGCAGTTCGTATTAATTACACTTAACTGCCAGAATTCCAACCAAATAAATTATGTGAGTATACTCGTACTTCTCCGTAGTAAACGCTATAACGCACTACATTCACGCAGATTTATATGCTGAAAGAGTCCAAAAACATAAATAGGGGAACCCCTCACAAGGACCAGGGAGATTCCCCGAAGGCCCCGACGATTTTAAATGGAAATATGTACATACATATTTTAGAAGCTCGGTTAATACGCAGCATAGACGCGCGTACCTCGGATAATCAGGTTCTTAGATTGGCTCGGTTAATCCGAAGCTCGGATAATCGCGACTCGGTTAATCGGGTTCTACTGTACTATTAATATACTGTGAGGCTAAAAAATTGAGAAGAAACAAGAATATATTCAACGCTATCTAGAACGGGATCCATGTAAAAATTATATTCTTTGCTTAGAAAATCATTGGAAACCAGAAAATAATAACGTAAATGAAAATTATTTTACTTTTTCACTAACATGGAAAATTTTAACAAAAACATTACTAGGAAAATCTTCATTTAGTGACAAATGGTGGTTCCCAGGAAAAATTTGAAATTAACATTCACCTTTGTGTTATGGGAAAGCGAATAATAGGACCAATTTTTTTCAAACGGTTATGTAATTTTTTTAGAAAACCATATCGCAAATTTTATTGAAGTGTTGTCGAAATTTATACAAATTATTGGGGTCGAGACCAAATTTCGAAAGACACGATTCCGAAGGACAAATTATCGAAGAACATATTGTTAGAACGGACAATATTTCGAATGGACAAATATTCGAATGGATAGTTTTTCAAAAACTATTTCATTTAGCCTTCGTTTAGAGATAATATTTAAAGTATAACACAGGGGAACAGCTGTTTTGGTGTCGAGGTTTTTGAGCTGATTCTATATCAATTTGATGTCCTGAATTCAAATAACGTATTCGTTTGTACCTAGGAGCTCAAATTTTTAAGATATACAATTTTAGAGAAATATAAGTTACATTATTATAACTCAAATCCGTAAGTGTAGTAAACAAAAGTAGATACGAAATTTTTATTTTAATTATACAAAATACAATATTATGTCGTACTTACAAACAAAAAAAAAAACATTGAAGAAATGAAATAGTCACTCAACACTTGGAAAGCTTCTTTTCCGCGACATTCTTGAATGTTTTTTTAAACAGTCCCTTTTTAAACTCCAGCAGTAATCTGCCATCATGTGCATGTCCCATCTTCCTTGGTAGCGGTCCTCCATAACTTTAATATCTTGGTGAAATCTTTCACCTTGTTCCTCACTCATGTCTCCTAAATTTTCTGGAAAACGGTCTAAGTGGCTGTGTAAATAGTGTATTTTAATACTCATATTGCACCCTAAGGATTTGAAACTATTAAGCATCTTGTTAACCATTTCAACATAGTTTTGAGCCTTATGTTTGCCTAGAAAATTTTCTACAACTGCAACAAATGATGTCCAAGCTTCTCGTTCAACTTGATTCATTGAATTTATAAAGGCAGGATCCTTAATTAATTGTCTTATTTGTGGGCCGTCAAATATCCCTGCTTTGAGTTTTTCTGTGCTCAACTGATGCATTTTTACCCCTATATATGCAAAACAAGACCCATTCTTATCAAGAGCCTTTACAAATTGCTTCATTAAGCCCAACTTTATATGTAACGGAGGAAGTATGATTTTTTCTCTTTCAACCAAAGCGTCGTTAATGACATTCTTTTCCCCAACGTCCATGTTTTCTCTCTGAGGCCAATCTTTTCTAACCCAGTGGTGTGTTTTGTCCCTACTATCCCAGAGGCACAAGAAACACGGATATTTCGTGTAACCACTTTGCTGCCCAAGAAGAAAGTTTACCATTTTTAAGTCTACACAAATCATCCATTGATGTTCGTGATACTTTATCTTCTGCAAGACCAAAGCTATGGTATTATATTCTTCTTTCAGTTTCGTTGAGTGAGCTAGTGGTATTGAACCATATTTATTGCCATTATGTAGAAGGACACATTTTAAACTTCGCTTTGAACTGTCAATAAATAGGCGCCAATCATCTGGAATATATTCAGAAAGTCCCATTTCTTTCATGAGTCCCCTAATTTCGTGACAAAATACAAGATTGTCTTCTTGAGAAAAGAATGGTAGCAGATCTTTTTCTCTTGTACGGTAAAAGGTAATTTTGGTTCCTTGTTCCAGTAAATTTTTGTCGTTCAACCTAGAAGCCAGTACTTCAGAAGCTTTTTTTCGATAAATTGAGATCCCTGGTGAGATCATTTAATTCATTTTGATTGAAGCGTTGAGGAACTGATGACGTCCCCTCATAGTCACTGTTAGTTTCATTAGCATCAGAACTTTTATTAGCATCAGAAGAGCGATCAAAGGGAATATATTCGTCATCAGAGATATGTGGTAGCTGATGAAATGTTGGAATCGGTATTTCATCTGAGTGCGGGATAGGGCGTATTGCCGAGTCTAAATTGGGATAAGTCCACTTACTGCGGTTATTTCGATTGATTCCATTAGTATTTACTAAACAGAAATAACAATCATTGAAGTGGTTTTTTGGTTCTCTCCAAACCATTGGTACGCCGAATTTTAGACATTTTCTTTTCCCGGTAGTCCACTGCCGTAAATGCTCTGTACAAGTTTTACATACGAGATGCGGGGCCCACGTTTTTGTCCTGATCACCAAGCTTAACTCCAAAGTATCCAAGATACGCTCGCTTTACAAAGTCAGTAATAGTTTGTCTGTTTTGTTGAAACATGTATTCTCCGCATATATAGCAAAACACATCAGGTTGATTTACACAACTTCTTCTTGAACTGGAACCTGAACTCATTTTAATTCTGTTCAATAACACAAAAACACTCTTTTCTTAACATAAAATAACACGCCGAATTCGATCTACTCTCATTAGTAAGAACGCACAAACTGACGAGACTTACCCGAGTTAGGTGATTAAAAGGGTCAGTTCAGGTACCTGATAGGCAATGGTTCCACTATTTATAGATTTACATGGAATTTACTCAATTACAGACTGACAATAAAACCATTGTACCTACATTAATGAATATATAATAATTTTAGAACTCTCATAAATGAATATACTGAATAAAAACCACATTGGTAGATAAGTTGATGTATCTAAAAAAGTAGAGCTGATAGAGAAAAACGGATTGCATGTATAGATTTAGCGTCCCAAATATAGTTAAAATCAGCTCTAAAATCCCAGGCACCAAAACAAAAAATTTTTTTTGTTGCCCTGTGTAATAAATGCAAGAACTAGGTAGGATTAAGTAAAACAGAAGTATAGGTATTTATGTTGTATATTAATTATTTGAAGTTATTTAATACATATACAATGACACTTAAGAATATAATATAAGAGAAATATTTACATTTGTTTTTCAAAACGTTTTATAGAAATAGCACGGGCCAACAAAAAAAATATTTGTAATAACTTTTTTAAACCAATACATCTAAGTGTTATGTATTTTTGGGTGCTGAAACCATATCTAGTACCAGTTTTTTTTGTATCACCCACAGTTCTCTCACAATATGACATCGATTAAATTTCAAAATAGGGAAAATTTGATACATAAAAAATAAAAACTTAAACCGTACCTTTATTTGATTAGGCTACAATTTTTACTCACGATAACATATTTCACTTCAATGCGAATATTTTAGGTGCTTATTTTTTCGTATTTCCTTTCCCTTTTCTCTGTGATGTTTCTTGTATAGCTTTTTTCTCCGATGTGATGCATTTTGTTGTTCTTTATGAAGTGACCAACAGTAATCACCTATCATGTTAATATTTCACCGTCCCTGGTACCGTTTCTCCATCTCCTTTATGTCCTGATGGAACCGTTTCCCCTGCTCTTCACTCACATCGCCTAAGTTTTTAGGAAAAAAGTCAAGATGGTTGTGCAAGAAGTAGACTTTAAGGCAGACAACCAAGATTTTTGAACTTGTCTGTCATATTAGCTACGATAAGTTCATAGTTAGGGTTTTTCACGTTGTCCAAAAACTTAGTCACAACTGCTTTAAATGATATCCAAGCCTCCTTTTCCCTTGTAATCATCGTTGCTTCAAAGTTGGAATCGAACATCATTTTACAAATATCATATATCCCTTCTTTCAGTTTGGCTTCTGATAAATGAGGAAATCTTTTACACAAATATTTAAAACATTCACCGTCTTTAGGCAAGGCTTTCACAAATTGTTTCATTATGCCTAACTTGATGTGTAGTGAGGGTAGAAGAACCTTTTTTGGGTCTACTAAAGTTTTCTGCAAAATATTCTTCACGCCAGGGGTTAAAGTTTTTCTTACGACAATTGTTTTTTGGACCATTGTTGATCCCTTGCTCTGCTGTCCCACTCACATATAAAAAATGGAAACTTTGTAAATCGCAAGGATCATGGAGACAACTTTTAAATCTCCACATAGCATCCAATCGTGAGCTGGATAGTTAATTTTCTGTAAAATCATGTTAAGATTTTCGTAAGTTTCCTTCATATAGACTAAATGAGCAACCGGCAGTGAAGCATAAGTATTTCCGTTGTGTAACAGAACACCTTTTAAACTAGTTTTTGATGAGTCTATAAAAAGCCTCCAATCTTCCTTTTTGCACTCAATGCCAAATTCGTTCATTACCAATATCATGGCAGTAAACCAAATCCTCTTCCTGCTTGAAAAACTGAGCAAACTGTTGATCTCTTGTTCTATAATGGTAAATAGATGTTCCAGATTCCAATAAATGTTTTTCTTTCAGCCTAGATCCAAGCAATTCTGCTTTTTCCTGAGTCAAACCCAAATCTCTCACTAAATCATTTAACTCAGCTTGTGTAAACAACTGTGGTTTTAAATTTTCTAGAGAACACTGAAACTCATCATCATCCGGTCGACTTTCATTAAATTCGGAACTGGACTGTAAAACGTCATCATTAGACTCAGGTGGCCCAGGGACAGGAAGTCCCGGTCCATGACCTACCGGCCGATTAGCTGAAGTAAAGTTAGGATAGACAATTACTCTTATTTTTGGAGTTATATCCAGAAACATCAACGCTGCAAAAATAACAATCATTCGAATGATTTTCTTGCTCTCTCTATGCTATAGGTACTGCAAATCTAAAAGCTTTCTTTTCTTTCTTATACCAATTCCTAATATCCGCGACACAAACATAACATACTTTGTGAGGAGCCCAACATTTTCCTTGATTACCTATTTCTACATCAAAATATGCAAAGTATACTTTTTATACAAAGTCAGTAATGTTTTTTAACTACAAACTCACCATATATATAACAAAAAATATTGGGAGAGTTTTTATAACCACGATTTAGCCATACTTTGAGTGTGAATTAAAGCACATGGGTTAAACACTGCAATGCGAGGTTATATTAACTGGAAAAAAACAAACAGCTGACATTTATCGGAACTAATAACATTTGATTTTACTGCCAACCTTATAAAATTCTGATTTTATTGCCAAACTAATAACATATGAATGATAAAAAATAAACTCACATTTTGAATAGCAAAATGTGAAAAATTGGTGGCTGATACGACTTTTTATTATTATTTTCGGACTCAGCACACCAAAAAACATAGGAATCCGGTAAAATTATTAAAAAAGTTTTTTCATCGTTGGCCTGTGTTATTTGAAGTTATTTAATATGTATACAATGACACTTAAGAATATAATATAAGAGACATATTTACATTTGCTTTTCAAAACATTTTATAGAAATAATCTGTAATAAGGAATTTGAGTAGGCCCCTATAAAGACGATATTAAAAAGAAGGATTTTGTGTTATTTTATTCCCTCTTACCTGTAGAACGGCTTGTGCACTTGAATTATTCAATTTTTCAATTATAGCTATTAATTAAGGATTGGGTGAAACACAGGTAAAAATATTTACGGTAGGCGGGTATAAAAGCCGAAAAAAGGATGAAGTATTAATTCTGTCTTCTTCTCGTTTACGAGTTGGTTTGAGCTGACAAAGAGAAAATGGCTTTAAAATATTTAGTTAGCCAAAAAGGCAAAACCTAGTTGCTTTAAACGGTTACATTTTTTTTTTATTTTTTATGGGTCTAGCACACGTGCTACAGAGAAGTCCCTAAGGCGCTACAGGAGCGACACGTGTGCGGAGAAAGCGATTCACGTTGTTCTCGAATCGCTGCAAATTTGAATGAAACACAGTCCTGGGCAAATTATTCCAAAGGGATGATGTTCTCCATGTAAAAGACTGCTTGAAAAGCGTTGTACGAGGAGTAACAAGCTGAACCTCATACGGATGTGAAGTATTAGCGCGACGTGTACTTCTAACATGCACCGCTCTGGGAGGAATTAAGCGGGCCACATCCTTCGAACACTTTCCATGAAAATGCTTGTAGAATAGGCTCGATGTTCCAGCGAATCAAGCCCGCCGGTCAGTTCCGGGTCTCCAATCAGACGAACAGCTCTTCTCTGAATAGAATCCAACAAATGCAGTGTATGTTTGGGAGCGGAGCCCCAAACATGGGAGCAGAATTCCATAGTTGGTCGAATTTGAGCTTTGTAAAGAATTAACAGTTGTTGTGGAGTGTAAAGCTTTCTGGTTCGAAACAGTATTCCTAACTTTTGAGAAGCTCTCCTTGTTATGCCTGCAACATGTTCATGCCAGGACATATATGCTCTCAAATTAACGCCCAACAAATTGAGTGACGATGTTAGAGGAATGGAGTGCCCCGACATAACTATGTCGGGTTCAGCAACGTTAACTTTTTTAGAAAAAACTGCCGCCTGGGTTTTTGTAGCGTTAAATTCCACTTGGTTACTGTCACCCCAAGATAGAATTTCTTCCAGGCCTTTGTTAAGTTGAATGACTTCCTGCTCTCTGCGGATATTCGTCTGAGTAGCCGATGTCCGAGCGTTCAAAGTGAATGAAGAGATAAGTGTACTGTCATCTGCAAAACTGTAGATTGGATTCTCGGTCTTTTCCAGCAGATCGTTAATGTAAATAAGAAGGAGAGTAGGAGACAATATGGAGCCTTGGGGCACACCGGCGTTTATAGTGAAGGTGTTAGAAAGAAATCCGTCGACTGCCACTCGTAAAGAACGCTCTCTGAGGAAACATGAGAGCCACAAACAGAACTTTTCAGACATACCATAAGAACGTAGCTTAGCCAACAGCCCATCGTGCCAAACACGGTCGATTGCCTTGGATATGTCAAGAGCAACCGCTCGAGATTCTCCAAAATATTCAATTGCGTTGCTCCAAACATGTGTTACATAAGTCAGAAGATCTCCTGTTGATCTATTTTTCCGAAAGCCATATTGGTGATCGCTGATAATATTGAATCCTTCAAGATATTTTAGAATATGCTGATTGATAGCCTTTTCCATGACTTTCGATATTATTGGAAGCAGTACGATTGGTCGGTAGTTATTTGGCAAGGTCTTCTTGCCTTTTTTAGGTATCGGCTGAACTGTGGCACATTTCCAGCAGGAAGGAAATATTCCCCTTCTGTAGGATAGGTTGAAAAGTCTACAGAAAACTGATGTTAGTTCCCTCGCACAGTTTTTGGGAACTATGGCAGGTATTCCGTCAGCGCCAGAAGCTTTTTTGGTGTCTAGCTTCATTAAAATACGTTTTATGATACGCTGTCTGAAGACAATATCGGGCATCCTTGACTGCACTATGGGAATATTAGGTGGTGTTTTTCCTTGGAAATCGACAGTAGAATGTGAAGTAAAGAGTTCAGCCAACAAGTTCGCTTTCTCAACAGGTGTCGTTGCAATAGAATTATCTGGCAGTGTGAGTGGTGGTATGGTGGATTTAGTGAAATTTTGACTAACTGACCAAAAGGACCTGGAATTGTTGGGACAAGCGAGAACTTTGTTTCTAATCCGTTGATTGTGTGCCTCCTTGGTTTCGTCGATAATTTCTTTGCATCTGTTCCTGGCACGAACAAAGGTGTTACGATTTATGGTGTTAGGATTTTCACGCCATTGTCGGTATGCACGATGTTTAGAAGCAACGGCTTCTTTGCATTTTCGGTCAAACCAAGGCTTGCCGTTGGAAGGCCATTTCTTCGAAAAAGGGATGTAAGCCTCCATACCGGCCAAAATAACATCGGAAACCTGCCTGGCGCAGTCAGATGGGTCGTCGGATCGAAAACAAACGTCCAACCAAGGGAAAGTTCAAAAATATTCCATGAGATCTTCCCATTTAGCAATTTTGTAGTGCCAAATCTTGCGGCGCCTCTCTGTCACTGATTGGTAGAATACTCGATGTTGAAAATAGTTTTGGGTCTGAAGAACCTAACGGCGGATTTACACCGACTGTGTAAATCTCCGGATTGGTGGTTAAAGAAGACTGGCGAACTCCCCGTCTCGATCAGGGATCCGTGTTGGTTCGTCAATAAGCTACATGTATATCAAAGATAAATCAACGAACGTAAGAAAGTACTGGAAGGTACTTCGTCCAAATGTATTCCTGATAGACTTCGAAGTAGCAATGGTTGCCTGCATAAAGTCAGTTTTTGCATTTTCTTTCAACATAAATATCTATATCTCTGATTTACTTAATCCTACCTAGTTCTTGCCCTGCCCTGGTAGGAGTTCTAAGAATTATCTTGAAAAAGTGATACATATACTTAAAAGACGAAAATGTAATAAACGTAATTTTTTTTAGCCGATCTTTTTTGACTAAGTTGGGAATGTGGAATCTTTGGCACAATGACACTACTCAGTATATATCACCACTACACCAAACACTTTATTTTTGCACTCGACGCGCGTTTCGCTAACCATGTTAGCTTCATCAGGAGCGATGATTGACTCGCTCCTGATGAAGCTAACATGGTTAGCGAAACGCGCGTCGAGTGCAAAAATAAAGTGTTTGGTGTAGTGGTGATATATACTGAGTAGGATCTTTTTTGATCTTAATAAAGAACTCCGAGACATAGATCTAAAAGAAGACATAGAATCTGAACTAGAAAAGTTAAATGAAATAACAAGGGGGCTAAAGAATAAGTATCTAACTATGGAACAAACACAAAAGAGGAGAAAATTGATGACAGACGGCATTCTAAGACTAATAGAGGAAAGACGGTTACACAAAAACAGAGGTAACAAAAGAGAACATAGCAGACTACACACACAAATACAGAAAGGAATTCGAGCAGCTAAAAATAGGTGGAATGGTGAAAGATGTAAAGAGATAGAGGAGTTGCAGGGAAAGTATGATAGCTTTAATATCTATTAAAAAATCAAAAATTTCACCGGTGAACGGAGAACGAAATCAAATGAACGTTTAATGGCTCATCAAGGACGCGTTGTTATCGTTAAGGAACAGAAACTGAAGATATGACAAGACAATATTACAGAGTTATTTTTTGATGCAATACCAGATCAGCTACAATGCTCAGTAGACTTGTTGGGGCCCTGTATTACCACCGATGAAGTGCGCATTGCAATAAATCGAATGAAAAATGGAAAAGCCACCGATCCCGATGAATTCCATGGGGAGTTACTTAAGCTCTTAGATGAGGATGGGATTAAGTGGCTTACGGTGATCTACAATAAAATGTATGATTTAGACAGAATACCAGAAAGCCGATTAAAGTCTGAGTTTATAACGATCCTAAAAAATACAGACGCTAAAAAATGCGGAGAATATCGAACAATTAGCCTCATAAGCCATCTTTTAAAAATATTTCTGAAAATCATTCTCAGAAGCATATACAAGTTGTGTGAAGAAAACATATCAGCTACATTATTCGGTTTTCGTGATGCCGTGGGGACCAGAGAGGCCTTGTTTTCCATGCAGGTTTTGATTCAGCAAAGTAGAGACGTCAATTGTGACCTATATTTGTGTCTGATTGACCCAAAGGCTTTTGATAGGGTCCAATATCACAAAATGGTCGAATTTCTGAAACATCTTGGGCTAGATAGAAAAGACCTGCAGATTATTGAGTAAATCTTTAGAGAGGCACTGGAAGAGGCTGTTTAAGGAATACTGCTTAATGGGGAGCGAATAAATAACATTCGTTATGCTGAAGATACGGCGGTTATGGGTCTACAATATCTTATGACAAAAATAAACGAAGTCATTAATCAATAGGGCCTCGAACTTAATATCAGCAAAACAAAGTACATGATAATCAGCAAGTCTCCGGTTCCTGCTGCCTTGTTGATTGTTAATAATCAACAAATACAAAGAACTCCACATTATTTATATTTAGGTACCATGATAAACGAACAATGGAATCATTCGCAGTAAATTCGTTGCCGTATCGAAAAAGCTGGTGTGGAATCTACGACGCTGACTGATGTCACTTCTAAGAAACCTGAGGTATTTTAATTATGGCTATATCGCCGAATTTTGAAAATTTCTTATTCTGACCATATTACCAACGAGGATGTCTTACGTCGAATGAACAAGAAACTGGAAATTATGGAAACTGTTAAAGTAGGAAAATTGGAGTATTTAGAACACATAATGAAAAACCCCACAGATATGGATTACTACAGCAAATACTCCAAGGAAAGGTATTTAGGAAAAGGGGGCCAGGATGCAGACGTATTTCCTGGCTAAACAATCTGCGAAATTGGTTCTCAACAAATACTACCGGTCTTTTCAGAGCTGCAGTGGATAAAGTAATAATAGCCAGAATGATTGCCAACATTCGAACCGAATAGGCACTTTAAGTAGAAGAAGGCCTAGTTTTTGCATTTATTATACTTTAAATATTATCTTTCTAAAAGAAGGATAAATTAAGTAATTTTCGAAAAACTGTCCGTTCGAATATTTGTTCATTCGAAATATTGTCCGTTCGAACAATTGTCCATTCGAACATTAGTCCGTTCGATTATACGTCCTTCGATAAATTGTCTTTCGAAATTGTGTCTTTCGATCCCAAATTATTTATCAACACGCCACCCATAATGCTAGAGTAGTAACCTATTTAAATTTAACTTTTGAATCGTTGAGTTGTTACTAATGGTCCAATAATATGGCCTCCAAGGTCACCAGATCTTACGCCCATATCAAAGAATATAAAGAATACAAGAGAATATTCAACACCTTAGAAATATGATTACGCAAGATAATAATTATACTAATCCATTTCACATGCAAAAATGTGTGAATGCGTGAATTTTAAGAACGAGTTGAACTTGAATGTTCAATGTTTTGAACATGTAATCTACGAATAAAATATGAGACATGATACTTGCATTAGGATTAGTTTTTTTTCTATAAAATTAAACAAATTGTATAATATACAGGGTGTTCCATAAAAACTAACGAAGTTGATTGCATTTCCAGCTAAACGGCAAGTGGTCACTTATTTTTACGGAGCTTGACTAGTAATGTCGTGGTCACTCGGTATCGGAGATGTGAGAGTGTATATATTGTTTTCAGGATTTTTGTATTCAAGGAATTTGGATATTACCTTTAATACTAAGTAGTTAATGAGAAATAATGAGTTAAGACTGAAATTTCTCATGGCGATTTTATTTGAAATTTTACTTGCTGGGAAAATTCTGAACCAGACTGAAACTATAATTTTTTTTCAAATAGTGTTTACTTATTTTCAATATGTTTTTTCTTTGCAGAGGAAGATTATGATGCTTTTTGCCTCGCTTACATGTTTACATATAGGGATTTTGAAATGGGTACCTTGGGATTAGCATGGACAGGAGATTTAAAGAATGCCGGTGGAGTATGTGAAAAAAACGGGGTAAGATTACTTTACTTTCAGAATATGTTTATAAGTAATTTGAAAGATTTAGATTATTTTCATATAGGGTTTGTCTGGTTCAAGACCCAGGCAATTTTAGTAAATTTTAGGGGTAAGTTAGATTCTTATGTAATGTAGAAATCTAATTTGGTATCTAAATATT
The DNA here is from genome assembly GCA_019049505.1 of Pachyrhynchus sulphureomaculatus. Lineage (NCBI taxonomy): Eukaryota > Metazoa > Arthropoda > Insecta > Coleoptera > Curculionidae > Pachyrhynchus > Pachyrhynchus sulphureomaculatus. Next base: position 1,505,448 of record CM032452.1, on the reverse strand, counting down.
TGTGTGATTGTGATTTGCGGAAAAATAGGAGAGGGTGGAATACGTTTTCTTTTTTTTCTACAGCTTTTGGGCGTATTCACTTTTGGTAAGAGCTCAAATGTTGGAAATGTATTTAATTCACCTATACGTGGATTGTATCTCTCCGTGTCGTCCGATATATCCCTTTAATGGAAGCTGGTTGATGGCATTTTATGTTTATTATGTGCGAGGTGTAAATTAATTTCGTTTTTTTTTTGAAAATCGGCATTTCCAGACGCAAGCCTTAAATACAAAAAATAATCCAAATAAAAACTAAAGTTTTTATTTGGAGCAATATTTTTTGGAAGAATTACCAAATTTTATTTGGAGAATTTTCTCTCAGTTAAGAGAGTAAGTGAAGACTATTATTCTTCAATAATAACTAAACTTCGTCGAAAAATTGTGAAAAAGCGAGGAAAATATCTGAAGGGGTGTTGTTTTTGCAAGACAGTGCCGCTCTCTCTGACTTATACCTATTTCCAAGACTGAAAAAAACCTTAGTAGAACACCAATTTCATTTAAATGAAGAGGTAATAAATGTGGTTGAAGACCAATTTGCAGTGTGAAGAAGTGGGCAGCTGCGAATATGATAACTTTCATATGCACAAGAAAATAAAGGAAGTAATAGGACATAAAAAGAATAGAAATGATGAAAATGGTGACGTATTAATAGAATTTAAAGATAAGATGAATAGATGAATTACTTTGAAATGTCTTAACTTCTTTGCTTTTAATAGATATGTTATTTATTAAATAGAAGTCGTTATTTGCCCCTTATGTATATCTTAATTTCTGAGAATGGATTGAGTGGATATTAATACTGAGAAAACTAAAGAAGTTAGACATAAACTAGCTCAGTTTTTTTTTCTTTTGGGTAGAGAACATGGATAAGAGATAATTTTTGTACGTCTTTTGAAAATAGTCTCTATAGTTGTTTAAAATTTTGGTTGTATAGCTCAAAAAATGAAAAAATACTGAAGAGTTATGTAGTACAACCATTGCGTCCTGAAAGATAAAACGGATGATTCAGTGAAATGCTACATTCAAATAAAGAAAAGGGTTTATTAATGACAACTTCGCTACACTCTTAAAAAATTAATCTAGAGAATTGTACTATTATATAGAGTCTTTAAATCAGGATTACTAAGTTTTTAATTAAAGGCTTAACAAAACACGATATTAAAAGTTTGTGAAATTAACTCCGCGGGTTACATATGTTGAATAGTCGTTGGAAACGCGCTTGTCGACAGGAAAAGAGATTTTTAGGCTGGTGTGCTTCTGACTTATGGATTTTCTACAAGTTTTTTGACCTGTCCCGGTGAGATCCTCATAAAAATATTGTCTCAACCATTACCATCTCAGTTTCTTTTGGGCTGCTAAACACTTTTTGACCCGAAATGTCTGAGGATGAGCAGGATATTTCAAGGTAAAATGCCTTGAACTTGGGAACTAGAAACCGTTGCTGCACTACTACATTATTAAAAACACTCTCTCCGGCGTACTGAAGAAAAAAACTACGGCCTACTGGCGAAACAAGGCCGTTACTGGTTCATCAAAAATTCTCACTCGGCTTGACGATGTAAAAAAGCCTACCACGGCTACCTGATGGAAAAAGCCCACTGCGGCTACCTGATGGAAAAAACCTACTACGGCATTCTGATGTAAAAAGCCCACTACGGCATTCTGGTGGAAAAAGCCATTAACAATGCCATCCGCACGCTTAAATATTTTTCTGCCTTCCTTAAAGTAACGTCTTTAAAATGGCTTCCTTCCCGGATACAAATCTTTAGCCAATCAGACGCATTCGATGCAAATTAAAGAGTACAATAGTCAACCCGCAATGCACACCGTAAAATTTAAATTAAACTGCTCAAAAATTTAAAACACTGTTTTAAGCTACACTGCTCAAAAGTAGAAATCCTTGCAATAAATATAAAAATAAAAAAAATATAAATTATAGGAAGAAAAACAGTGTCGTAACATGATCTTAAAATCTAAGAAAAAATGAATGTTACAACTTATATCCAAGAACTTTTCAATAATGATGTAACGATGTTATGAAAATTAATGATGAAGCAAGCATAGAAATCTTAAAACTAGAACGAATGCATGCCCTAAATAGTATGAAAACTGGTAAAGCTGTTGGTCCTGATCACATACCTCCAGCTATTCATCCTTTTCAATGAGGAAGTCTCCTGAATCTTTTCAACCCTATCTACGAAACTGGTACAATCCTAAAAAAATGGCTGACATCTACATTCGTATTGGTACCAAAGAAAGCTAGTGCTAGAACTATTGCGCTTATGAATCACATGATAAAGTTGTTCTTAAGAATTATTCATAAAGGAGTATTTATAAAGTTGAAAAAAGATTTAAATTCCACTCAGTTTAGTTTTCGATCGGGTCTTGGAACACGCGAAGTCAGCGTTGCCTAGATATGAATCTAGACATGTATGTCTGTTTCATTAACTTCGAAAAGGCATTTGACAGGGTTAAATATGATAAATTACTGGAAATACTTCAAACGAAAAACGTGGACTCGAGGGACATTAGAATTATCAACAACTTGTACTGAAGATAGAGAACCAAGATAAAAGTAGAAAATACATTAACCGAGGACATTGAAATACGTCTTGGAGTAAGACAAGGTTGCATCCTCTCTCCACTCGTTTTTAATATGTACAGAAAAGTTATCTGTAATGGAACCCTGGAAGAGGAGGAAGCTGGTATTATCATAAATGGAGAGACAATAAATAATATTCCATATGCAGACGACACAGTCTTACTAGCGAGTAATCTTTCAGAATTACATCTATTGGAAAAAGTAAATGATAGCTGTACTGAAAATGGATTAAATAAAACTAAATGGATGTTAATAACGAAATTCCCACAAAATAATATAAGTTTAACTATTGCAAACACTGTGATAGAAAGAGTTCAAACCTATAAATACCTTGGAGTCTGGATGGAACAAACGGAAGATCAAACTTTGGAAATACAAGCTAGAATAGAAATCTCTAAAACATCGTTGGTGTCGCTAAAGAAACTGTTATGTTGTCGAGATGTTAGCCTTGGACTTAGGTTGAGAATGCTTCAATTTTACATTTTCCGTGTGTTGTTGTAAGGAGTGGATGCTTGGACACTAAAAAAGAACCAGTTGGACAAACTGTAAGCTTTTGAAATATGGTCTTACCGCAGAACGTGGCGCATACCTTGGACCGATAAAATGTCAAATCATGAAGTCCTTGCAAAGATGAACAAAGAATACGAGATAAAAAGGCGAAAACTTGAGTACTTCTGCCACCTAATGAGAGGATCTAAATATGCTCTGCTACGAGTGATAATGCAGGGAAAGAGAAAGAGGAAACGAAGTGTTGGTCGACGTAGGATTTCATGATTAAAAAACCTGCGAGATTGGTTTTCTTGCGGCGGTTGTTCCTAATCCAATACGGTTATTAAATGCGCAAGTTTGATTGTCCATGCCGATGCGCAAAATATTTTTAAGCAAATGTGTATTCCATTTGCTTATTAATTTTTATGTTATTACGGTGACTAAACTTGGCATGAACTTTGTCTTGTCTGAATTGATGTCTGAACTAATGTCCGCGGAAACTTGTTTTATTTCTTGTTGCCTAGGTTATAACGATTTCAACAACGAATCGTAGACAGTAATAATAATAAAAAAAAAATAACCGGTCAAGTGCAAGTTGAACTTGCGCAATTAGTGTTCCGTACGTTGATTGCTTCTCAAATAAAAAAATTTGTTACAGAGGTATAAAATGATCAGTGACTTCACAAAACACACACCAAATGAGTTTTCAGTAAAGTTTCCAATCTTTACGGAAATCTGATGACCTTGAAATTTTTGTTTTTTTTTATATACCAGATAAATTATTAAAGGTAATGCACTCGTGATAACTTTCGTTCAATCTACACCCCGTAGACAATATTTCAGAATTTTTTCAAAATTTTTTGATAATTACTTTTCGAGATAAGGCGGGTGGACAGCGATTTTTCGCGATATTTTTAAAATAACACAAAGAAAAGTGCGCGCAAGTATTACATTATATATATATATATATATATATATATATATATATATATATATATATATATATATATATATATATATAACTCGTGTTTTCACAAGCTTTCATTTGACACCACACTCGATTACCTAGTAAAAAAATTTTTTTTTCACTTCCGATTTCACCACCCAAAACTAACCCCTTAAGTCAAAATTTAACTTTCAAAACTACATGGCTCTGATGAGGCCATCAATTCCTATATTATTACCAAATTTCAACTTTCTATGACAAATAGTTTCGGAGAAAATCGGGTGTGACAGACGGACGGACAGACGGACAGACAGACGGGCAGACAGTCGGACAGACAGACGGACAGACACCGAAGTGATCTTATAAGTGTTCAGTGCGGAACACTAATTAGCTTATTAAATGAAAAAATTCTTGGAGACTATCAAATATTAAAGTATACTCGGTAGAAAGAATCGTTGCCAAAATTTACGAAAACCACATCAAGAAATTGAGACTGCCAAGTAATATCTATAACATCAGATAACCGGCAGTCTTATTGCAAACTTGCCAAATTATTCGAAAATTTATGAATCCGTATGCCACTAATACGACTCAAAAATGGAATGATAATAATAATACTAATAATCCCTCAGGGGCTAGGGGAATCCCAGGATTCTCTTAGTACGGGCATTGGCGATCCCGAGGTACCTGATATCTTCTCAAAACAAGGAAGAACAATATCTTTTAAAGACAGACCAACAATAATAAACATGAAAAAAACGCACCAACTATTTACCTTCTACTAATAGGCAACCTAATGTTGGGACACTTAGAGCTTCTGACACCACAGAACACGGAAAACACCCCAAACAATAATAAACCAATAAAAGAAGCCTCGACCGAGCCACTTAACGGTCGAGGATGTTGCAGGAAATGGCAGCTCGACCAGAACTACGAAGACCGGGCAAGAGAAAATGTACCTGTCAAAAGTGTTGTGCCGGCAAGTAAACCGATACCCTCCAAGGCGGGAAAATCAACGAACACATCGTGCATTGCTATAACAAAATTACAAAACCTGACATAGAAATCACTAAGAAAAAAATTACTCGCCGCCGGGATCCACCAAAATCAATCCGAAACACAACCGACATAGATGCGGGACAAACACAACCACCAGAACCAAACCAAGCCACGTAAAAAGGCTGTGGAAACAAGAAAAAGTCATCATTATCCCCCTCGTCATTACAGCCACAGACCTTACACCAACAACATTCCCACCACATTTTGTACAATTAGGACTCAACACAAACATACACAAAAACATTCAGAAGTCAGTGATTTTGAAAACATGTAACATTGTCAGGTCATTCCTTAATACACGATGCACATAGGGGCATTTGAACGATCTACGCGGCCAAAATTATTTTTCGGTTCTATTGTATGCTAAATTATATTACCAAGTTAAATTAATCAGTTACTTTGCATAAAATTACTTAATTTGTAATAAAAAATAAAAAACGAAACTTAATTTTACAAAAAAAAAATACTTGAAATGAAAACATTTATTTACAAAATAAATGTAATATTTAAACTTGTAACACCTCTCTTTTGCGTCGAGGCGAGGGTTAAAAATACACTATAAACAATCATATTTTGTCGTCCACAAACGTATTTTCATCTTCACTTCCAGAAGAACACAGTGGGTTCGGCTCTACAGTCAGGAGCATTTCTAGCGTCTCTGAAAGGAATGAATGTGACTTTATCCTCTTTATTCGCCTCATACTGCTCAATAAAGGATCGGAACTTAAAAGTAAACGATTAAAAATGTCCCTGTTGCACTTTCGGGCAAAATCTTGTCGGTAAGACCGAAAGTGCTTGTTCCTTGCCTCTGCAGCTTCTTCAGACAGCTGCCCAATTGGTAACAAAGCATTTTTTATTATCTCTGCGCCATGAATAAGTATCTTGTGCATCGTGGGTGTCATGGAATGCCACGGGTAGAGGTCCACATATAGACGAGCAGTTTCTGATGCATACTTGTTATATTTTTCTGGGTCGACTTTATGTCCGCTTGAGATTGTCTCCAAAATGACTTTTAACCTATATAACAGGTCATAGCTAAGGCCCATTATTTCTGCTGCCAATTTCGGGTCTTCGAAAAATCTTCCACTGGTGTTCCCATCATTGGTGTTTCCAAAATTTGCCTTTGGCATATCGACCAATAACCCAGTTTCATTGCGAAACCGGGTCTGGATTTCAAGTTTCCTCTCTTTCTCGAGTTCCTTTTCAGCATATGTTTTTCTTTCTCTATATTTTTTTACTGGCAGTTTATAAGCCAGATGTAGGACACTCTCAAATAATCTTATCCTGGCATGTAATACTGAGACACCGAATTGTACTGCCTCGGGATTAACTTCTTTTTTGTTATAACCAATAGGTTAAAATCCTTTGAGGTTGCACCACAAATATAGCACCGGCTTGTTGCTGTGGTTCTAGTGGCGGCATTACACACTTTTCCATCCACCATTGTCATGATAAATTTGTGTTTGACCATAAACTTTTTCTCATCCAAATCAACCTCAGTAGGAATGAGAGAATCAACTGATTTATTCACGTAGTTAATTTCTTGTTCTGTGACATCAGTAATCTCTTTGATAAAACGAAATATTATTGGCGGCCAAAAACGCGGACAAGATGGAGTCGGATTCTCCCACACGGTTTTTTCATTATTTTTTCCACACATTAATTTTAGAGGCACGAAGCAACTTTGAAATATATTGCTATCCGAATCCGCATCACTGTCAAACTTTTGTTTGTATCGGGATTGTTGGGATCCGTTGCAACCCCATTTACGTTATCGTTAGGGTATTCCGTTTTTGTTCATTTAATGTTTGCAATACCTCTTCCAGGTAGTCGGACAATCTTGTAACAGTAAGATCCACCAAGGACTGTAATTGAGCTTCCGCACTAGTGCTAGTTATCTTGCACGCTTCTGGTGGCGGGTAACACTTTTTTTTTCGTTTTGTAGGAGGCTATAACACGGAAAAATGTGTTTGTTCGTCCTTCTTATGATTTCATACTGTTCTCTTGTTAGATCTGCGTCTATGTACATTTGGATTGCTTCCTTGATAGTCAAAGGGCTACTTTTATTTTTTGATGATTTTGTGCGATAATACACCTTTTTATATTTCGTTGCCCAAGTTGGTGTAGTGATGATTTCTTTGAGTACATTTGAAGCATCTCGCTTTCCCATTTTTCTCAACTCAACTTGCGCTGCATGCACTATCACCTCCTCTTCAAAGGTAGAGCGAAGCTCCTCCGTCTTTCTTCTTTTACTTCTCTCGCTCAATTGTTCAAAAGGTTTGCTTGGTCGACCAGATCGATTTTGCAGACTGTCAACCACTGGAATTTTAAAGGTTCCTTCTAGCCATGAACTATTGTATTGAACAAATATGTCTTTCTTATTATGGGATTTGATCCATCTACGTTTAACTTCAGATTTAAAATGAGAAAAATTCCTTTTTAAGTTTTGTATTTGCTCTTGTGTATATCGTTCAGTTGACAAAAGTTGTTCTTTCAAGCAATTTAGTTTGTCTTCCAAATAAGGTAAATTTTCCTTCATCATGCGGTCATACAAGTATTTCCGGGTCATAACCTTCATTCCCGATGTACGAAGTGAGCCTACAACAAAGAATCGTTAAGTTAAAATTGATAAAATGAAAATCTATTTTTTCTCACAATTTTGATCATAATTTTCAAAGTCCTAATATGTATCTTATCCAGACTTATCCGGGGCCAGTTTTTTGATTTATTATTTACTGAAACTATCAACTTTAGAATATTATCAAAATTATAGCCGGATCTAACAGGGAAGTATGAAAACGACAGTAAAACATATTTTTTTTTACAAAATAATACTTGCGGAAAAGACCTTTCTTTACCGTCCCTTACGTTGACTCACAAAAAAGTAAATTATAAAAGTTTTATAAAATAACATAGTTACATACCTGTACTTTGAGAATCCATCACTTTTTCCACTACTTTAAAACTTATAAACATAAAATTCCACTTTCACAATTATGATTTTTAAGAGCGCCGAGAACTGATAACGTACACGAGGTAACAGGATCGAATTCCGATTAACATAAAACAGGTAAGACTGCACGGGTGGGGTTGGAAGCGGTTGTCTTTTGTTCTCGGAAGGGTCCTCTGTCTCTGGTAGTCGGTTACCTGGCAATATTTTGTGTTTTGATTTTTTGACTTTTGACCGCGTAGATCGTTCAAATACCTGTATGTGCGATGGTAATAGCGTTTGTGCTCACTTCGTTCAGGCCCGTCAGTCGAACATGGAACCACATTGACCAAATGTGAAAAAGAACAAAAGTACCAAATAATAATAATAAGATCCATATAGATAAAACAGTCTCCACTATTACTTTTCAATACAAAAAAGGAAAAATCACTTATCTAATTGACATAGCTGTCTTAGTCTTTTGACTTTGCAATGATGATTTCCAACCTCCGATAGGAGAAGGACTTTAAGAAGAAGAAGATAAAGTTTAAAGGCGAGTTTGTCGAATCAACTATTTTTTTCAGATTTGCTTGTTCTTTTCATGCTAGCTTAAAAACTTATTGTACACAGCAATATTTCTTTAGTCTTTGATTAAATATAAACATTTAATCAAACATATAAGGGTCAAGGAAAGGATTAGGGTGTGTACCTTTGAATAGACTATGTATTATGACATTTCTAGTCTTCTTAAAGTAGAGGATTTTGAAAATCATCTTGGAGTAATCGGTAGAGAGAACTAACTCATGGGGTGGAAAATCTTGAGACTTTCCGATAGATAGCAGCACAAACAAAAAAACGATATGAACTTCAGTTAGTGTTAACTCTCAGAAGATTCGTGTAAAATTTAGTTTGCGAGTTACAGCTGTTTGAGCGACGCTACTTTTGATTTTTGTCACAACTTTTGGAACAAGAAGAATTTCGTATAATGATTAAACATTGCTTTTTAATGGGAAAAAATACAGCCAGAACCCAAGAATGGCTTGAGAAGTATTATGGCACATCTGCTCCCCCGAAAGCAATTATATGTCAATGGTTTAGTGAACTGTGGTCGTATCATACCGATGATACACCAACTTCCGTACGTCCAAATGAGGCAGTCACTCCAAAAAACACAAAAAAAAAACACCGTATTGTTCTGAATGATCGCAAAGTGAAAATGGGGAAGATAGGTGACATCGTGAAGATATCAACAGAATGCGTGAGGCATATATATATATATATATATATATATATATATATATATATATATTATATATATATATATATATATATATATATATATATATATATATATTTTATTTAAATAATAGACGGGAAACCCCATTATTTTACAATAAAATTTTTAAAATTATACAATACAGGTAAAAGATGAAATGAACAGGATAACAACAAAAAAAGTCACCATAAATTCTCGATACAATCACAATAAGACAATCATAAATAATCACATGTAGGAAAATAACAGTTATCACAGCCGATTTAAGAATTTACTGAGTGAGCCCACAAAAGGATCAATATCTGGATGAGAATTTAAATAAGTTAGAGTGCGCGAGATTGGAGAGTGCATATTATAATTTGTACGGGAGTAAGGTATATGAAAGAGCTCATGTTTTCTAAGAGTCCTAGAGGGAATCTTCAGGTTGATGCTGTTAATAAGTGAGGGGCAATCCATAAGACCATTTATCAATTTGTATATAAAACTTAGATCCCTCTGATCTCTCCTGGACTCCAAAGATTGGGAGATTTAGTATTGCTGTCACTCCTGCTAGATCATTATGCATGCCTAACTGAAATGAACAATATTTTATAAATTTATTTTGTACTCTCTCAAGTTGTACTTTATGACAGTTGTAGAATGGAGACCAAATTGTAGAGGCATATTCTAGGTGACTTCTGACTAGAGAGCAGTACAATAATTTAAGTGCAGGTAATGACATATCTCTACAGGTGCGAATAATAATAAGACCCAACATTAGAGAAGGTCAACAAGGTTATAGTGTTCCGTGAACGAAAGTTGACTGTCAAAGACAACCCCCAAATCCTTTATCAAATTCACAGCTTGAAGTTCATGATGCTCAATAGTATAGGAATTGTTTTTATATTTCTAAGTCTTGAAAAGGTTATAGAGTAACATTTATTGATATTAAGAGAAAGGTCATTTAATTTAGCCCAGTTTACAAAGGAGTTCAGATTTTTTGCAGTATATCAGAGTCATCCTGAGACTTAATTATACGAAAGATTTTCAAGTCATCAGCATATAGTAGGTAATCACAGTTCGATAAGCAAGTTATCAGATCAAGCAAAAATAAATTAAATAAAAGTGGAGCACAGTGTCCACCTTGAGGTACCACAGAAGTTACTCCTACATACTGAGATTGGCAATTACCAATTTTTACAAATTTCACACGATCCATCAGCATACTCCGAAACCACTTCAAAGATTTCTCACCAAAGCCCAGAGACTTAAATTTTGCCAATAGTATTTCAAGATTGACCCTGTCAAAGACCTTCGAGAAATCAGCGTATATAGCGTCCACCTGATAGCCACACTCAAAGGCCTCTAACAAGGCCAATTCCTAGGAAACTAGATTTGTGTTAGTTGATCGTCCTCTGATGAACCCATGTTGCCTCATATCAAGAATTCCCCTACATGCCCAACTCAACTGGTCATAGATAAGGCTATCTAGTATCTTAGGGATGGCTGTCTGCCTTGAAATACTCCTGTAATTTTCTATATACTCTCTCCCTCCAGATTTAAACACTGGTATAATGTAACTTGATTTCCATACTCTTGGAAGATCACCCTCGGCTAGGGACTTATTAAATAATAAACATAAAGGAAGAGTGATACTATATTTAAGGTTTCTTATTAGAAACTCTAGTAACTTATCAGGGCCATAAGATAATTTCTTAGGTAAATGAGAGATTTTTTCAAATACTTCACTTAGGCTAATATCACAAATTAAAAAATCAAGCTTCTCATCAGTAGGTAAGTTCAGAATTTTAACATTATTATTTCAGTAAACATTAGAAAAAAATTCAACAAACAAATCACCTATATTCTCGTCATTATCAGCATGATTATAAAACAAACAGTTGGGTAGGTCATGAGAGTTTCTTCGCTTGTTTACAAATGACCAAAAATGTTTAGGATTTTCAAAAAGACTTCTCTCCGCGTTGACTATATAGCTGTTATAATCCCTTTCAGCTAAACTTTTACATTCCCACCGTAGAGCAGAAAATGTTTGAAAATCTTTGATGGCCTCTTAATTTATACTGTTTGTGTGCTTGTTTTTTCATTATTATTATTTTTTTAATTCTGAGGAAAAATAAGAGGGAAAATTTGAACTCCTACATACTTTAGAGAGAACAAATAAAGTTATACCGGTATTAAGAATTTCATAAAATGAATTAGTAAAGTCATAATAAGTATGTTCTACTTTTAATTTCGCGAGGTGCCCAACAACTATCTCACCCACATAAGGAATATGGTGGATACTACTAGGTAAGAGGTAGACTAAAAACTAAATCTAAATAAACATTTCAACAATTAGGAACTGTAATTAATTGTTTTAAATTTAAAAAGGTAAAAGACTCAGCCAGGCAGTTAGCGTAATAAGTAGTGTGACAATTTGCAATAATATGATCTTCTTGATTCGTCCAAGTAGCCTGTGGCAAGTTGTCACCACACAAGACTAGTTTAGATGAAGGGTAGTTGTAACGTACCATCTCTACAGCCTCACAATGATGTTGATAGGCATCCAATCCAGAACTAGGTGGTATGTAGACACCGGCAATAATCAGCTGAAACTTTCCATATTTGCAGTAGATAAACAGTTGTTCGGCAGAATTGAAGTCACTTTGAATCTGCCTTGGATAAAGTGATTTTTTTACAAGTATCATTACTCCACCCCCATGTTTCTTTCCACTTGTTTGCTCACATCTAGCCTTTCTGTATGAGAAAAAGCCTTTGATATTGATTTCAGAGTGACTTATGTCATTGGAAAGCCAGCTTTCAGTAAGGACAATTACATCATAATACAGCCTATTTAAAATCAGAGAGCTTAGACTTCATGCCACCAACATTTTGATAGTATATTTTCAGGGGTTCTAGACTATCTTTTTTGAGCGATTATTTCCTCTTAGTATATTTAATTTGGCTATGTAAGGATTTCCATTCTTATACTTTATAGCAAGATTTTCTTCACCATTCTCCTTTTTTTCATTCAACTCAGAGTATAATTGTTTTAAATGAGCAAGTTGAGTTGGTGTAAGGTCTGGTTTAATCCGTATATTTGAGGTAAAGAGTCTTTGTTTCTGTTTTAGACATGCAGTCTCAGAGTCTTGAAAGATTACTTTGAAAGGCCTTGTCTTATCACCTCTTTTCCCAATTCTTGTGGTTTTAAAGTCAGTTATTTGTGGCATATTAAGAGTGTTTAGTACCTTAAGAAATTGAGCTTCATCATGATCTATCCGGTCTTTGGTAACATCAGACTGGCTTTCATTGATGTTGAACACCATGATGTTTTTAGACCTGGAGTTTCTTTCTTGTATTTCAGCAAACATGTCAATATGTTGGGCGGGCAATGGTGCATGGTTGTCGGTAGTATTTGTTGCTATATCCCCCGCGCATATGCCTACCTTGAGCTGAGAGACTTCGTGGTAAAGTTCTTCAACCTTAGATTCCAGAGCATCAATTCGATCACTTGTTTTTGTCTCAGTAACAAGTCAGTAATACCAACAGTAATTATAAGAATGTCCTTATTAGACGTATTTTGCTTTTTTAAAAGATTTTCTATTTGTTGTTTCATTTTAACCTCACTTTCGGAAGTGTCTCCTATTCCGTAGCCGGGAATCGCACATGTGGCGAATGTCCGCGGCAACTTACATTTGTTACTCCATTGCCGGCATTCAAACTAGAAGAATTCTTTTTACGGACATCCGATCCGGGGCCAGCAGGTAGTCGTTTGTTATTGTTTCTTTTGCAGAATTTGCAGACCCAGTTATGAGCCTTATTTTTCTTAAATTGTGCAGCAAACTGGTCGTATTCAGTATTTGTAAGCTGGAAGCAGCCCTTATGAGTCCACGAGAGGCAGCTGGAACACTCAATTGTGTAATGATTTCGATTACACTTGCGATCGCAATAGGAACACACAAACACTTCCGCCGTGTTACTTACTTACTTATAAGAATATTTGCGTATGAAGAAGCTACGTGCCCGATGGGGGCGCGCACTTTCACGACTGATCGATAAAAACAGCAACAGAGATTCAGAACGCTGTTTGGCACTATTTCAGCATAATCCAAAGAAGTTTTTGAGTCGGTTCGTAACAGTGGACGAAACATGGATTCACCACTTCCGGCCTGAGACCAACAGACTGGCTAGAACCACATGGAAGCCGACCGAAGCGTCAAACATCAGCTAAAAAGTTTTGACAAGTATTTTTTGGGATGCACATGGAATAATACTAATCGAATATCTTGAGGAGCGGCGAACAATCGTAGGAGATTATTATGGTTTATTGGACGAGAAACACGAAACTTAAAATCAATAATACTACATTATACTAAAAAACGAGACCACTATCAAAATAAAAGACGTAAGAGTAAAGAGAGGGGCAGAATGTGGACTATTAATAGCAAATATAAAAGTACCGTGGTACAAGACAATACGGTAAAAAGGAACAATAGATAAAGAAAACAGAAATACTAATGAGGTAACAGAAAAAAAAACACTCACTGCAAGATAAAACGATAAGAGACCTATGCACACGACGATTAGATCAAAAATTAAAAGAATTTAACTACGACAACCTCCAACAGATGTATGACCACATAAAAGAAGCATTAGGTAAAGAAGACAACGAGAATAAGAAACATAAAATTAGAATCTGTGAAAAAAAAACTAAAGAATCTATAAAGGAGAAAAAAAGACTATACAAAAAATGGCTGAATACAAAATCAGAAGAAGATCTACAGAAATATAAAGAGAAAAATGCAGAAACGAGGAGGATGATAAACAAAGAAAAGAACGAGAGATGGGAAAAATCGTGCGAACATGTAGAACAGTATATAGGAGGAACTAGAAGCACAGAGTCATGGAGAATAATTAAAGCATTAAGGACCAACAATAGAGAGAAGATATATATAGAGTATATCCCAGAAAGCGAGTGGGAAGAATATTATAAGAAGCTGCTAACAGAAGACAGACAAGAATTCCAGGAAGAGAACCCTGAAGAAGAACAGAATAAGGAAAAAAAAGAGATAGAACTAAGCTATGAAGAAGTAAAGAAGACAATAAAAACACTCAAAAATAATAAATCTGCAGGGCCTGGGGGTGTGGTAAATGAAATGATTAAGTACGGGTCTAATAAATTACATCGAATGCTGAGAAACATGTTCCACAGAGCGATAAATGGAGAAAAAATACCAGAGGAATGGTCAAAAGCCTATATAGTATCTATATTTAAAAAGGGAGACCGCAAAAAATGCACAAACTATAAAGGCCTAAGCATAATATCGAGTATGGGACGTTTGTATGGAAAAATTATTAAAAATATCATAGAAGAAAATATAAAAGGAAAAATTGGAGAAGAGCAAGCAGGCTTTACGGCCGGAAAATCGTGTATAGACCACATATACACTATAAAACAAACAATGGAAAAAAAACTGGCAAAGAATAGAGAAGTTCATTTAGCCTTTATAGACATAAGAAAGGCCTATGACTTAGTACCAAGACAAAGATTATGGAACGCAATGAAAGAAATAGGCATTGACAAAGAACTAATATACGCAGTAAAAGCTCTCTACTAAAACAACATAGTGAACATAAAAATAGGACATAAAATAGGGAAGAGACTCCAAACATCAAAAGGCCTATTACAAGGATGCTCTACATCCCCCACACTATTCAAAATATACCTCGAACAAACATTAAAAAAATGGAAGCAAAAATGTAGTGGAATGGGAGTCCCAATACGAGAAGATTACTTATATACTCTAAGTTTCGCAAACGACCAAGTAATCATAGCGCAAGAAGAGGAGACTCAGTTACATGGTAAGAAAACTGAAAGAAGAATACACTAAAGCAGGATTAGCAATAAACTTTGATAAAACAGAATATCTAACAACAAAGGAGGGAAACGTGGAGAATCTAGAAGTCGATAACGAAACAATAATCAAAGGAACCATCATTTCAAAAAACGCAACATCAGAAGAAGAGATTAAAGCTACATTAGGACAAACGCGGACATGCATAAGACAATTAAATTCGATCCTGTGGGACAAGCACATTACCAAGAGAAACAAAACACGCATATACAAATCAATAATACAAAGTATAATGACATACGGTTCAGAAACATGGACGATCAACAAGAGAAATAAATCTAAAATTAACGCGGTATAGATGGAGTATTGGAGAAGATGTTGTAGAGTAACACGTATGGAAAGAATAACAAATGAAGAAATAAGAAGCAGAATGAACATCAAAGAGAACGCAATAAACACCATTGAAGAAAAACGAATAAAATGGTATGGACACATAAAACGGAGCGAAGATAATAGGTGGATAAAGAAAATAACGGAGTGGAGCCCTATAAGGAGAAGAAAAAGAGAAAGGCCCGGACGATCGTGGAGAGACGATATGTGGACGAGGCTATGGAGGACAGGGATCTAACAGATGGAGACTGGGAAGATAGAAACGGATGGAATCAAAGGCTGAGGGAAGGAAGACAGCGTCAGCTGTAAAAAATCCTTGATATATATATATATATATATATATATATATATATATATATATATATATATATATATATATATATATATATATATATGGACGATTTGAAAGGTAAAATCAGGAAAAAAAAGACCGCATTTCGCGAAGAAAAAAAGTGTTATTTCACCAAGATACTGCCCCAGCCCACAACTCCATTAAATCGATGGTAAAATTGGAGCAATTGGGCTGTGAGTTGCTTCCTTGTCCACTATATTCACCAGAACTGGCCTCCAGCGGTTATTATTTTTTTCCAAATTTGAAAAGGTGGCTCCAGGGAAAGAAATTTGGCTTAAGTGAAGAAGTCGAGTGGGAAACTCAGGCTGAGCTGTATGAAATTTATGTAAATGTGGAATGATCGCTGGAATAAGTGTACCGCTCTTGAAGGAAACTGTTGATGAATAATCGATTTTTAACAAAAACATTGTTTTTTCTTCAAAAGTCTCAGCATTTTTCACCCCATGTAGTAGAATATCTTTAAGAGTCACTACAAAACGTTTTTTTTTTCAATTTGATTTAAATTTGTGCAAGACTCTATAGATGCATATCAGTTTTAAAGTCTATTAAAATTGACCTTTGCTCTTTAGAATATTTTACACACGTATGCTCACACACAACCTGACAAGTCAATTTGTTACTTATAGTTCAGTGCGCTTCATTGGAGTTTTAAAGGTCAGAGTTCCGCCGACGCGAATGCTGTTATTCATGTAAATATGGTAAAGTTAACTACCAAAGAATACATTTATTAGAGCAGATTTTTTAAATTATGACATTTTTAACATATTTTAAAAGGGACTTCGTCAAATAGGATCTTCATTAGGGATGAATATTAAACGAACCACGTGACCATCAATGATGTATTTTTTTGGCAGACTGGCAAAAAGCATTCGGCAATAGAAAGTGGAGATAAATATTTAGCACACTGGGAATAGCCATTATGGTTCGTGGTGCTGAAACTACAAATTTTTCCCGTCCGTTAATTATCAGTAATTTAATTGTTAAGGGGCTATACCAGTGTAATAATTTCAAAAAATCGATTTTTTTACGTATTTCGATGCTTCTATATACATTGAACCCTCTCATAACGGACACCTCCAATGAGCGGACAACTCTATTAGGCGGACACTATTTGATAGTCCGGAATGAAGTATATAGAATTCAATAAGACAGAATCTCTCTTGAGCGGGCTCTCTCTTGGGCGGACGCGGACACAATGTTTAAATACAGAACTCTTAAACGGACACAAAATTAACAATGTTGCAACGCTGCACTATTAGCCAGCGCAGCGACAAAAATTTTGACTTTCACATTGTATGTATGTGGTTCCCCGCGAGCATTAACGAATACATAACACCTCGTTTTTATGATCAGTTGAGTTAGTTCGTTGATTTGTCTTATATGTATTGTTTTTTTTAAAATAGATAATAGATGTCTGAAAAGCGTCGTGTATTAAGTCTTAAAGAGAAAATTGATATTTTGGAAATCTATAATAGAGAGAAACTTAGTGTTAGAGTTTTGGCCAAACGTTTTAAAATAGGAAAGACACAGGCAGCTGGAATTATTAAAAATAAAGGCGAGTTATTAAAAAAATTTCACTCCAATGTTAATTCAAGTGTAAAACGAAGTTTTTTAAAGCCAGTGGGATTACAAATTGACGAAATTTGCTATGATTGGTTCACAAAAAGGCATAACATCGCTTTTAAAGCCATATCTGGAGAAGCTGGAAGTGTTATTATGGAAGATGTGGACAACTTTAAACAAAAAATATCTTCATTGGTAAAAGGTTATTTGCCAAAAAATAGTTTTAACCTGGACGAGACAGGTTTATTTTTTCGAGCCTTACCTGACAATACGTTAGCACTTAAACGTGAGAAATGTGTGGGAGGAAAATTATCCAAAGAACGACTCACCATTATGCATTGCGTAAATATGGCAGGAGATAAAGAAAAATTATTGGTTATTGGTAAGTCAAAACATCCAAGGGCATTTAAAAACATTAGTGTGAATCAGCTGCCTGTTATGTGGAAAAGTAATAAGAAGGCTTGGATGACATCTGCTATAATGGAATAATGGTTGCAAGATTTTGATTTAAGAATGGGTAAAGAAAACAGAAAAATTTTGCTACCTCTCATCCTAAAGACATTCAGTTAAAAAACATTCAACTTATTTTTCTACTGCCCAATTGCACATCAGTTATTCAACCGCTAGACCAAGACATAATACAAAATTTTAAAACATTCTACAGGACCATTTTAATTAAGGATTTGTTATCGAAAATAGATTCTGTTGATAACCTTCAAGGTCTTACTAAAGCAGTTAATGTTCTAGATGCTATTTATTTTATAAATGCTGCATGGAAGAAAGTTACGGAAACAGTAATAAAAAATTGCTTTCAAAAGGCAGGAATTACGTTAAATGATGGTGAGAACCATAATCTGGAAAATAATGACTTTTCAGGATAAGATAACGTACCTTTGTCAGTTTTATCCGAAATATGGCGAAATGCAGAAGCAATAGGCCTTAAAAAAATGATTTTAGTGAATTCATTACCATCGATAATAACTTATTAGTAGAAGATGATATAGACGACACCTCTTTTAACAAAATTGTAAAAAAAGGCGACAACGTGACTTTGGTTGAGTCTGACGAATCCGATGAAGAAATAACCATAACCGATCAATCCAATATTATTATAAGTTATCAGCAGGCCATTGATATGGTGAAAACGATTCAAGAATTTGCCAAAATTAAAGAAGATTCAACAGCAATGCAGATGTTATCTGACCTGGAATTACATTTTCAAGACAACATATTTAAAACTAACACGCGTCAAACTACTATAATTGATTTTTTCAAACCTACTTAAGTTATATTTTTTATGTGTTTAATTTTTTGATTTATAACTACATACTTATGTACTAATGTGTATGAGAAAACAATAAAAACCTATGTATTATGTAAATAAAAAATATGTATGTATTTTTTCATTTTTCCCATACGCGGACACCTCCCTTAGGCGGACATATTTTAATAGTCCCGAAGGTGTCCGCCCAAGAGAGCTTTCACTGTATATAGAATAATAGGTCGAAGTATTAAAGTCCGCCTATGTTTATTTTTGAAAATGCAGCTGTCGCCAGGGACAGCTGCTCAGGGAGCTATAAACTCGTTTTTGGAAGCGTAACGCGAACCGGAGCAGGTATTAAAATTCCAATGCTGTGACATAATTACGTAAATGAAAGTTAAACATCTAATACTTCAGTGAACTCAAAATATTCACAAAAGTAAGTACTTGGCAAGAGATCATTATTTATGCGCGTTTTTCTCAAAACTGCATTTTTTGAACTTGCTGCCGCTCTAACTCGAAAATAATTTTTTGTATCGACTTAAATTTTTTTTACATGTTAAGGACATGTTTTTTTCGTACCATGAACTATTGATTTTTTAATTGGACCAAAAATGTCAATTTGGCATGCAAAAAAACGGGCGCTGCGAAAATTTTATACTTTTTTTTCTAAACGCCGCCATTCTTAAAATTTTCAATACTTTTTAAAATCCATGGTTGATGGTACGGAAAATTTTATCTTTTTTAATGATCGTTTTGTTTTTCTTTTGATTTCACGCAATGTGAAGGCGCCAATCACGGCAACAGTGGAGCAACTTTTTTTTCATCTGCCCCGTTACTGGGGCATAAGTCCCGTAAATTACAATATTTTGGTGGGAAAAAATTTGTGTGTATTTGTAAAGAAATAATGAATATGTACCCAACATTTTAAAACATTTGATGCCGTAGTTTTATTTTTAAAAAATCCAGAAAAATATCCTTTTTTTTTTAAGTAGTATGGCCTGGTATGGCCTCTTAGGTTTGCATATTATTTAAATTTCATTGTTATTGTTATATTTGCAGCACTATAGGGGAAGCATGAAGTCTCTTAACACTGGCATAGTCACCTTATTAAATTATGGAAAGCACGTCCCACCAGCTGTAAGCCACGTAACGTTAGCTCACGAAATTGGTCATAACTTTGGTTCACCGGTAAGTACCGCAACTTGAAAAGTATCCATTTTTTATTACATTCTACGAAAACACTTATGCTATGTATGCATCGTTAATTATTTTGAAATGGGTGATTCTATGTGTCAAGTAGAGTACCATTCACTACTGTTTTTTCTCAGTTCGAATATTTTAAAACTTTATCTTGCCAGTGATCATCTTTTTTTTCCAGGGAAATGTAGCGTCTTAAAACAAGAATGTATACCGGCTTTAGCGAACGAAAACCGTGCTCTTTGCTCTTGTGTAGCAAGTACGGACATGCAAATCTGTGGACTACTAGGGCGTGCCATGTATAAATCACCAAACTGGAACATGCATGTTTCGCTCCATATCAGAGGCAAATCGCGAACCTCCAGTATCAGCAAGGGAGATTTAAAAGGCATACGCTCAAAAGTCTCAGCAGCCAACAAACCTTAGGGCTATCTGGTGTGAAACGACCGAAACTTTTAATTTAAGAGCATAGGTTCAATAAGATAAAGTACCTTTGTTACTATAAGCGAACAGGGTACTAATACCACTGTTAAATGAATAGCAGTAACTATAATAATAGTGTACTAATACCGCTATTGGATATTTAGCGGTACCTTTAAAAAATAATGATCAATATAAACAACTCAACAAAGATGGGGGATGAAGTACTAAAGAAATCGCTATACCAGGATCAACACTGTTCCAGTTTATATTGATTTTTATTTCCAATAGTGATATTAGTACTGTGACTGCTCTTCATTTATTACCAGTATTGTTACTCTATTAGCTTATAATAGGAAAAGTACTAAATCTTGAACTAAAAGTTTTGGCGGTTTCACACCGGATGGCGCTTAGATTTGTCGGTAACTGACACATTTGTGTCGTTTAACTGTCTCCTGCTGATACTGCGTGTTTGTAATTTGCCGCTTACCTAGGCTGACTCACGAGCTCTGAGATGGATAGTTTGGTGATTTTTTCATCTTTGATTTGTCTTTGCCTTCAAAATAGGCCTCAGTTTCGGCGACAACTTCTTCGTTGGAGCTAAATCTCTTTCCCGCAAGCATTTTTTGAGGTCTGCGAATAGATAATAGTCGCTGGGGGGGCCAAATCTGGAAAATACCTTGAATGAGGAAGCAATTCCAACTTCAATTCATGCAATTTTGCTATCGCAACCATTGACTTGTGATACGGTGCATTGTCTTGACGAAAGACATTTGGAGACATTTCTTTGCGATTCTGCCTTTAAACGCACCAATAACTTTATATAATATTCGCTACTGGTGGTGTTTCCCTTCTCAGCATAGTCGATCAAAATTATTCCATGCGCATCCCAATATACAGAGGCCAAAATCTTTCCAGCCGACTGTCGAGTCTTTGGTCGCTTTGGGTGGCTTTCACCGGCTGTTGTCCACTTAGCTGACTGCCGATTTGATTCTGGTGTATAGTGGTGGATCTATGTTTCATCCATTGTCACATATCGCATGAGAAAATCCTTTTTATTGCACTTAAATAGGTTCAAACAGCGCTCAGAATCATCAACATGTTGTTGTTTTTGATCCACTGTGAGCAAACGCGGTACCCATTTCGAATAGACCTTTCTTATGCACAAATGTTCATGCAAAATATGACCAACACGTTCTTTTGATATCTTTAGGATGGCAGCTATCTTAAGCTATTTCACTTTACGATTACCCAAAACAATTTTGTGGATTTTTTTATGTTTTCCTGTGTAACTACCTCATTTGGGCGTCCAGATCGTTCAGCATCATTTGTACCAGTATCACCGCGTTTAAATTCAGCATACCAGTGAATGATGAGTAATTTTCCAGGGGCAGAGTTCCGTAACACTTATCAAGACATTGCTTGGCTTGAACGGTCTTTTTTCCCATAAAAAAAAAAACAGTGTTTATTCAACACATGAAATTCGATTTTTTCCATTGTTTTGAAAATATCAAAAGTAGCGTTACTAAAATTACTGTAACTTGTAAACTTATCGTCGAAATGTCATGGATTTTTTGAAAAGGGCGACATCTGTGTGTCAAACTAAAAACTTTTCAGCCTACGTTTTATTATAAGACAAAGTCCCCCGCGGTCTGTTCACGATTTTCTTAGTAACTACTCAACGGATTTTATTCTGGTTTTCACTGATGGATAGAGTGCTTTACGAGAAAGATTTAAGTGTATAATTTGTGGATATTTTGTCTGAATGTCGATGAAGTCGGAAAATATCAATCGCCAGAGAGATATTTTCGCGTACGCGCGTAAATAGTTAGAGATACGTCAAAACAATGTAAGGCAATATTGTTCGCCTCAAATAGTTCTAAAAAAAGTCCGCGAAAGCATATGTCTTTCCACAAAGGTTAACCCAAATTATTGAATTAATCTCATTCTTTGTTTTTTGCATTTAACGAAGATAAAAACTATCTTTAAATTATAACATTTGGGTAAATAGTTTAGGGTTTACAAGGGTGTTTCTGAACCCGCACCGTACACTGTAGAACACTGTAGAAACCATTTTTGGGCCTACTCCGGTGTATGAGCGCATGAGCAGGGATGAGACAGTGTTCCCAACTCTGTGTGAAGAAGTAATTTTTCTACTGTCGAGGATATTGTTAGTGTGTAATGAAGTTAGGTTAGATGTCAAAGGGGCGTTATGAGACAGTGTTGCCAACTTCAGGTGAAGTAGTATTTTTCGGCTGAAGATGTTCATCGTCGTCGAGGTGAGGGTGCGGTGGTGCTGGTTGTAGGTCTAACGGGCGCTAATGAAAATATCGATGAGGGATTCGTTGACAAAAAGGTCCTTATTATGATGATGAGTAGTGTTCTAAACTCGGTTAAAAAGTCTTTATTCTGACGTTGAAGTTTATTTTTAGAATTGACTTGGTTATTTTTAATGTGTAATGGGGATAGGTTAGATGTGAAAAAGCTATTAATGAAGTTAGTAGTTTTTTTTTTTGGTCAAAAGTATATCAAAAAGGCATCAGAAGAGGGTGGGTGGTTGTTTTCTGATAACAAAGTTGTTAAAAGAGCATTAGAAGAGAGTTGACGTGTAGTGTGTAGATGTGAAAATGGCGTTAATGAAGTTAGTGGGGTTATTTTTTGATAAAAAGTTGATGAAATATGAAGGTTGTCAAAAAGGCTTAAAATGGGTTGTTTATTTGTTAAATAGTAGTAAGTGTGGGTAGAAGGGGGTAAAGGTTGTCTGACTAAAAAGTCCTGATTTTTTTTTTGTTAAAAAGATGTCGAAAAAGGAATTATATGGAGTTAGAAGAGAGCTGACTTACGGTAGAAGAGGGTCAGCCAAAAAGTCCTTGTTATTATCGAGAAGATGATGGTGATGATGACTAGCGGTAGGCTAGACTAGTTCTTAAGGGCAATGAGAGGTCTGCTGACCAAAAAGACGATGGGGGGTACGCAATTTACCCTAATTTTTGGATGGCATTAGGTATCAATATATAGTATAAAACAAACTAACCCGCCGCGTCTGTTTCTCTGTCTGTCTGTCTGTCTCTCTATGCACGATTTTCTCAGTAACTACTGAACGAATTTTATTTCGGGCCTCACTAGAGGATAGAGTGTTCTACAAGAGAGGTTTAGGTGTATGACCTATGACGATGAATGTCGATGAAGTCGGAAAAAATCAATCGTTGGGAAGTATCGTCGCGTGCGCTGAGTAAATAGTTAGAGATACGTGAAAACAATGTATGAACATATTGTTCACCTCAAATAGTCCTGCAAAAAAGTCCGCGACAGCATATATCTACCTACAAAGGTTAACCCAGATTATCGGAGTAAAGATGTTAAAAATAAACGTGTTAAAATACTTCAAGTAAAAAGAGTAATTTAGGTAAGAAATTATAAATCCGTATTAAATGCGTTCTTTGTTTTGTGCAATTAACGGAGATAAAAACTGTCTTTAAATTGAATTTAATTCGCTTAATTTACATTCACCAAAATTATGCAACCCCATTAGGCAAATAAAGGTCCTTAAAAATTATTTGATTGAATGCACAATTCTGATAGGCTGTGGAGCTAACCAACCGACTTACCGTTTCAATTTACTCGTAAATTGCTCTAGTTTCCTATAAAACTATGTTTCTCGATGACGTTCAATATAGTATATATATATATATATATATTATATATATATATATATATATATATATATATATATATATATATATATACCGGGTGTTATGGAATTCACTATATATATATATATATATATATATATATATATATATATATATATATGTATATATACCGGGTGTTATGGAATTTACTACATATATTAGAACTGGTGGATCCTTGTAGCAAGACCGATTGTAGAAAATTCACCTAAAATAGCAGATCTTAATAATAAAGGAAAAAATCGCTCCTAAAGAAATAATGGCATTTATATTTTTTCGCACCCCACTGTTAAACGCTGAACTCGACAATATCGAAATACCTAAATTAGACGAAGGTCGTTTTTTTTAATTCCGTCAGTCGGCTTTTCTCAAATAAAAGAAAAAAATATTAAAATATTTTTATATTCTAAAGTCGAATGCGGCTCCTTTGCATTTATGCTGGGCTTCTCGTGTTTTCTTTTCAGTGAATGTTTACGAATTACAGGGGTAATGTGTCGTAAAACTCAACGTTTTTTTAAAGAAAGATGGACTGAGTACGTAAGAAATTTGCAGAAAGTGTACAACAGATAGATTGTGTTATTGATATATTTGGTTAAGTTTCAAAGTTGTCACCGGCAACTTAGGATATTTTATATGGACACCGTTGCACATTCAAGGTACATTTATTTATTTATTTCGTATGGATGTACATTGCACACAGCACATTTGAAGTTAAATAAAATGAATTATACAAAAATATAATCAACCAATAAGGTACCAATTTAAGGTATATTTAAAAAAAAAATCGTTTACCATTTAGGTATTTATCTTGTAAAAGTTCAGTAACAAATCTATTTGATATTCTCTTTTTATTTTGCCTCCACACAGCTGTTAAATGAAAAATGGCGGAACTCAATAATAAAGGAAAAAATCGACCCTAAACCAATTTAATATAAAAAAATAATATATAAAAATTATTATATTTTAAAATAATTACTTATCGCTCTACAATAAATTATGAAATATTACAATATTATAATAAGAAAAAAGTTTTAACAGTTAATTCGACCAGAATTTTATTTGCTTCCTTGTAAAAAAGATAATAAAATAAACGTCGAGATGGATTGTTCTCCTTTATTTATTTTAAACTAGAAGTAATTTTTTTGCCAGACGTCGACGTTACTTTAAAATCACCGCTGTCGGGGAGGCTCGTGTATATTATACGATACGTCTTTTGTTTATTTTATTGATTTTTTCACCATATTTTGGTAATTTCTACAGTTTTTTATACAGTATTTTTTGTGGTATTGGACATAAAGATTTTACAATTTTTTTTTAAGGCTTTAGCATTAAATCCCCCCTAGACGGTTCACTACTTAAATGTGGCTTTTCAGAATTGATAATAATAGAAGCGTCTTAGAAGATCGATGTGCTTTCATTACTTGAGTTTATTTGAGAGAGAGAGCATTTATATTTTCAGATGTTTTAATCATAGGTTCGGGAAACACTCCAACCGCTTGAAATCTATTCACAATGATGCCAATGATAGTAGCTCTTTGATAAGATTCTGCAAATAAACTTACTTGATATTGCGTTACTTGACGACGTATATTTGTCCTCAATCAGTGTTCTGTTGCTTGAATATAATAAGAGCTCATAGGTTTAAAAAGAAAAAAAACGTCAAGTGACTGAAGCCGGTGAGTAGTAAGGCCATGCTACGTTCAACGCTTCTAGGTTCTTCCAATGCGTTGTATGTCCACATTTTTTTTCAGGGGTTGTTTTTTCGAGGCTTATAAAATATTTCATCATTTTTTACAAGTTTTACATTTTACCGTTTGAGTTAATATAGCCAGTGCCTGAAATGGTGACAACACTCTCAGAAGGTGTGCCATTCCCCAATTCAAGATTTTGTCACATTCTTTTGAACATTTAATCTTAAAACTTTTTGCATTTTCTCTGAATGGTGGAAAATCCACTTTTATCACCGTTAAATATTATATATATATATATATATATATATATATATATATACATATATATATATATATATATATATATATATATATATATATATATATATATATATATATATATATATATAATTAAAAGACGAAAATTAACGTTTACGTTTTTTTTAAAGCGAGGGTCAATTTTACCCTACTCTCCCTATTTGAAAAGAACTGTTAACGGGAATTTGTTCTCGCGCCTTACGAATGCTAAGATCAGTCTCTCATGGACGGGGTGATTTTATAAATATTTGGCTCTTTTTCTAATTTTGTGCTTCTACGTGGCCCCACGAGTCACCCATTTCAATATATACGGTGAATTTCATAACACTCTATATATATATATATATATATATATATATATATATATATATATATATATATATATATATATGTATATATAATATTTGGTATTGGCTAATGTGAAATGTTCCAGGTGATGTTTTCATATATCGTTTTAGTTTATCTTTAATTTATATGTGTATAGTAGTTTAAACTAAATAACAGATTAAACAACTGATGAAGACCAGAATGTATGGACGAAACATATATACTATGACATAAAACAAGTCTTTTAAGTTCATGAACATTAAACCCAAGAAAATAATAAAAAGTATATATATATATATATATATATATATATATATATATATATATATATATATATATATATGTATATATAGTCATTGACCTCAGCTTTACCTCAATTATTAAATGTAGCTCTCGTTTCTTCCAAAAACAGATCCATTTAGTAAACAAAATCTTTGCATATTTCAGCACGATCCGGAGCAATGCACACCTGGTGGTGAAGACGGTAACTTTATAATGTTTGCAAGGGCGACATCTGGCGATAAGAAGAATAATAACAAGTTTTCACCGTGTAGCCTTAAAAGCATTAATCCTGTCTTGAATTACAAGGCTAGAAGTGGAAAAGGATGTTTTACAGGTAGGTTGTTGAGCAAATGATAATAACAAATAATTAATGTGACTTTTCACAGAGGTATATAACTATATTCTATACTTGAGACTAGTTGAGTTAGGGATTTAACACAGCCACAATGCTTCAAAGTATACTTTATTCCTAAAGATTCGGACTCGCTACTAGGTGCGCTGCAGGTTACATTTTACTTTACAGAAAAATTTTGTTTTGTGCAGGAAATTTTTGTAAAAGGAAACCTCTATACCCTCCAGAATTCTACTTCTGGCATTCGTGTATTTTTAAAATTTTTCAAATAACACTATTCTTTAATAAGCGCTTCAGATTCGAGAACTATTGGCCCATAGCTATAATATAATTATGAGTATAAATTTTTACTGAAACGTCTTTCGTTCACTTTAATCTGTATCCTTCAGTAAAAACCATCACTATTTATTTGCCTAGAACACAGTTATCACTGATGTGTCGAGATAACCTGAGCATATCGCTTCTACATATCAACAAAGTATCAATCAATAATAATAATTATTTCTTTTTGTATAAATCATATTTTAGAACTATAACCAAACTTTTCAATTATAAACTATTACTACAAAACAAAGCTGTAAAGCTATTGTCGGATACGTGATATAGAAATCTTTGCATAATTCGGAGGAGTCAGACGTATTCCCAGATTAGTATTTATTTCTTCATCCGTGAATCGCTACAACTTAAAATATATGCATTTATATGTATATATATATATATATATATATATATATATATATATATATATATATACACAGTGAAGTCCGTTTATAAGGAACTCCAAAAAATCACTAAAAGTGGTTCGCTATATCCGAAGTTCGTTACAAACAGTAAACAAAATCTAATATCATTTTTCACTACTTTTTTATTTAGATTAGACGCTAATGCTTAGAAAAATGAATAATAATAATTATTAAATTTAAAAAAAAACGTTCAAAGGAAAATAAAACAAGTCACACTAGAGTTATTATTATGTATATTGGAACATATACGAGTATAAACGAAAACATTAAAATACGTAGTTTATACCATAAAATCAGTAATTTTCATTTGTACAGTTTTACTTGAAAAAGAAATGGTGTTTATATAATTGTCAAGGTCACAAAAATGACTACATATATGTTTAGGAACTTCACGAGATTCCAAAAAATTGCGAGTTTCAATCATTTTTCTTAGTCATTTCTGAAATGGATGGAATATAAATATTATCTCTCTTTCTCCAAGCTCGTCTTCGTCGTCATTATCGCTTAAGATCTTTCCAGAAGTCACTGATGTCACAATTTCATCATGAGTTAATATTTCTCTCGTCATTAATTCATTATCAGCACATACATATTCTTCAAAATTAAAGTGATTAAACATCTTTTTAATCCCGATTTCCACTGTACTTTGTTGAATGTCAGCATCGTAAACAAGTTCTAGACAATCAGTAGGATCTTCTCGACATTTTCCAATCCACTGAGTCAACGGTACCTCATCATCTGAGTCTTATCTACATTCCATCTTTAAAAATCCGCCATGCTTAAAACAGTTTGCAATGGTTTCTCTACTGATTTTTTGCCTAGGCATATGAATAAAGTTTATAGCGTCCAAGAGAGTTACAGAAAAATTGTTGCCTTTATCGGTCGACTCTAACATTTTCATAGGTACAATCTTTCTATAATGACATTTTAAAGAATGTATCACACCTTGATCCATAGGCTGGAGCTTTGCACTTGTGTTTGGAGGCATAAAAACCAATTTTATTTGCTATAGGTCAACTTCAGGGTGCGCTGGAATTCAAAGTAATATTTTTCTGTTTGTGAATTTTAATTCTTTGTCCCATTCTATCAGTTCGTTTTTTTAAAAATTTCCGATGTCATCCAGGCTTTACTATTTGATTTGTACTTTACTGGTAAATGTTTGTTTTTAAAACACCTGGGATTTGCGGACTTTCCTATCACCAACAATTTTCTCTGTTCCAGACATATTTGCAGTTACCAACACAGTAATCCTTACTTTTTGATGATTTTCCACTAGCACAATTCTCTCCGACAAACTTTAATTTCTTATCAGGCGTCATCTTATAAAACAAATCCGTTTCATCCTCATTAAAAATGTCCACATGTTCATAACTTTCTCGAATTTCCGGCCATACTTTGGCCAATCACTGATCAACAACAGTCATATCCGCTCCTGCAGTTTCTCCTACTATCTTACCTCGCTTTTTAAATCGTTCAATCCAACTTCTAGAACAGTGAAACTCGGTGTTTTCCATTTTCCTTCCCAATTCACTAGCTTTCTCTTGTAAAGAATAGCCGGTAATAGGAACATGTTCATGTCGTTTTTGACTAAACCATTTTAGGAGTCCTTTAAAACGACTTGGTCATGTGTAGATTTTCTTACTTTTTTTACTAACCTGAACTAAAGTTTCTTTTATAATAGATTGATAAGATTTCTTGCCTTTTCCATATGGTAGAAACCGTAGATTTAGTTAAATTCAACTGTTTGCAAACATCACTTTGTTTAACGCCATTTTCTATTGTCCTTATAATGTCGTATTTGTCTTTTAAAGTAAACGCTTTACATTTTTGTGTACTCATTTTAAAATAAAAACTTAAACATTCACTTTGCTACTTCGATCAAATATTCGTTAGAACCGTATAACACAAGTGAATTCAGAATAATACTGCCCGAACTAGCGACGCGGCGGAAACAAGTAGAATAGGTGATCCCAGCCAGTTTCGATGAATTCCCTAGATCAAGCGCGAGACATCGAGCACAGGAAGTGGCAAGTTCGTTATAAACGGACACAAAACATCCAAATTTGGTTCGCTTTATCCGGAAGTTTGTTATAAACCGGGTTCGTTATAACCGATAAAAATTTGCATTGAAGTTTTAATCGGAAATTCGCTATAGACGGGTTCGTTATAAGCTAATAACACTTCACTTTATTTTGTAATTCTAGATCTGTTTGTCAAATTTCAACGGCTACAATTTTGAATTTTTGGCAGTCTTTTGACATTTCGGCAATTGTTTTTCATCTTGATTTATTGCAACCTTATTTAAATCATTTAATTTGTCAAAAACTAGGCACCTATAATTTATTTAAGAACAAAATGTGTGTCCATAATTTTTTTATAGAATATTAAAATTCACACATTATGATGAATCATATTTGATGCAAAGTTCGATTAACTTTTGTTTTTAAATAGAAAAATATTTCTCGCTTACGTAGTTTGACAGTGAACACACTTGAACGTTTGTAAATTAACACAAATCTTACATTTTGATCTTTTTAATAATGTATTTCAACAATGTAGTGTTTCTTTCTATAAACGCTAAATTAACAATTGGCTATTTTAACCTAATTAATAAATACTTTGTATCAAATACACGCATATTGCAATATTCTAGATTTCGGTGTGTCCACCGTTTCGGTCAATGCAACGAATGGTTCTTCTAGAAATTTCTTTGACGGAATTTTTCACAAACTCTGGAGGTATCTCCTGAATACACTGCCTAATTATGGTTTGTAGATGATCGATATCTCTAAATGGTCTAAACTTGTATATTTTTTGTTTGAGATAACCCCATAAATAGAAATCCAATGGGGTGATGTCGGGCGATCGAGGTGGCCAACAATTATCCTGATCTCGTCCAGTGATCCTGCCATAAAATAGTTCATTTAAAGTGTTTCGTACTTGCAAAGTATTGTGTATTGGTGCACCATCTAATTGATACCATAGAGCATATCTTAGATCCACAGCCATGTTATCCAGAACTTCTAAAATTTCGTTATTTAAAAAAATCTAAATATCGTTGTGAGTTTAAATTATGTCTAAAAAAATATGGTCCTATTATTTGGCCATTTACAATGCCACACCAAACGATTTAAACGAGTATTGGTCACGACACTCAATTATGAACTTTGGATTTTCTTGGGCCCAAAATCGACTATTCTGTGAATTTACTACTCCGTTAGAAGTAAACGTGGCTTCATCAGTCCATAAAACATTGTACGGAAATTTGGAGTCCTCTTCTATTTTTCCTTGGTACCAGAATAAAAGTAATAACCGAATATTAAAATCTCTATCCTGTAGAGTGTTTGTCAATTTCGGTTTGTATGGTTTAAATTTATTTTTGTGTAAAATTTTACTTACACTTTCCCGGTCGATCTCCGGTTTAGACTTCGAAATAGTTCTAACACTGGTTTTACCTTCTTCCACTACACTTAAGCACACATCTAACCCAGTATCTTCGGTATGTTTACGTGCAACACGATTTTTTCGGAAAACATTTCCCACAGATCCAGTCGATTTAAACTTTTTTATAATTCTGCTCACAGTAGATTGCTGTTTGATGTAGTTTTTTTCAGGATGACGCTCGTTAAAAACATACAACAAAACAATTTAAATTTTTTCTTGAAGAGAAAGCATGTTGTGACACCATCTGTTTCTTTCCATTCTAGTTTGAATTGCTAACTAAATATTTGACAGCTTACGATACCATATTGAAATCTCTAGTTCTCAATTGTTTCCAGGGCCTACTATTAATAAACGCATAGAAATATCGAGTTTTGCGTGTTAATTAGCTCTTTCTTCTGTAGAAGGTAAGATTTCAGGAGGAAATCGGCACAACCATAAAGGTTCTTTCTAATTTTGCTAACGTTAATTTTGATAGCCACGACTAAAATATGGCTGGATTTACACACCGAAAGCATTTTAATGTAATTTTTCGGTGGTATTATTAACGCGTAACTGCCAAATTAATAACTAGAATATGTGTAATATTTTTATTACGGTTGCTAATTAGAATCTAAAATGTATTATTGATCTAAAAAGTGGTTTTAGCTGAAGTATAAAAAAAAAACAAATAGTATAAAGCAGCAAGTTGTTAATTTGGTGTTTATAGTAAGAAACATTACATTGTTAAAAATTTAAATGCATTGCTAAAAAGATCAAAATGTAAGATATGTGTTAATTTACAAACGTTTAAGTGTGTTCACTATCAAAATACGTAAGCGAGAAACATTTTTCTATTTAAAAATAAAAGCTAATCGAACTTTGCATCAAATGTGATTCATGATAATATTCTATAAAAAAATTATGGACACGAGTTTATTTTGTTCTTAAATAGATTACAGATGCCTAGTTTTTGACAAATTAAATGATTTAAATAAGGTTGCAATAAATCAAGCTGAAAAACAATTGCCGAAATGTCAAAAAACTGCCAAAAATTCAAAATTGTAGTAGGCCGTTGAAATTTCACAAACAGATCTAGAATCACAAAATAAAGCATTTTGTCCAATAACTTTTTTTAAAATTTGGCCAAATTATACGTTTCTGCCAAAAAAATTTACGAGAATTTAATTTTTGACAGGTACCGTCATGCGTAAAAATGACTTACTATACTTTATTTCCGATATTATTTGAAGAAAAAATGGATGCCATAACCAGATCTGGGCTAAAGTGATTATTTAAAAAAAATCCCATATGATGCAGACTTAAATTGTCACCCTGTATATATATATATATATATATATATATATATATATATATATATATACTCCGGTTTATTAAGGGGCAATCACGGATATTTCGCGTTTTTTTGTTTTTTTTTTTTTGAAAAAAAGTATAAGACCTAATTAAAAAAAAAAAAAATTAGATATTATTTACTACAATTTGGCGTACATTCTTAATTTTTTTTTGAATATATATATATATATATATATATATATATATATATATATATATATATATATATATACATCTGTATACGGGCGGGTTAAAAAAAGGTACCTCACTCGCCTCCATGATTCCAACTTCCAGCAACGTCTGAAATAGAAAGGACAAAAAGATTCTTTAAATATATGAGGGTAATTCTCGGCCGGACTAAGCAAAAATTTTTACCACGCGAAATAACAAAATGGCGGCTACTGAAAATTTTAGGTTAGATTTTCGCTAAACGTTCAAGAATTTCAGAGATAATTTTTTTTTCATAGTTTGGTCGAAAATGACAGCATTTCTGAACACTGTGTCAAAATTTCGAGGAGATTGGTTTAAGCGGTAACGACGGAATCATGGAGCCGATGTCGAAAAAAGTAGTTTATCTCCAAACTACTTTTTTCGACATCGGCTCCATGATTCCGTCGTTATAAGCGTTTAAAGATTTCGATCACGTTTCCGACATGATAAAATTAAAATTTCAACTAATCAGCTATTCCAGAGCCGTAAAGTAACCCTTCCAATTCTTCATAAAATTCATCTTGTTCGGTATTAGCCATTCTTGCTAAGTTTGAGACCTTCACTCTGCATGCGGGCACCATATGCGTATGTCTGAAATCAGGCGTTGCTCGCGTCCTCCCAAGACAAAAATAAATAAGATATCCAAAAAAATCCCCTCGCATTCATATTCTTGAAGGTTTTTAAACAATAAAAAAATGCAAAAAAAATTGATTTTTTGAAAATTCTGGAGTACGATTGCCCCTTAATGTAAAAGACTTATTCAGGCGTAATTAAATTACTGTCGTGAGTCGTGTTAGATTCGGAAAAAGCCACTTATCAGAATAAGCTTTGAAGAAGTCGGCAGAATGATCGGCGAAATGTCAGCATCACTTTTATGTCAGTGCAGGAGAAATCTAGAACAAATATACTTATAAGCTCTGTAACCTGTGGAAGTTTCCTAACAAAATTACTCTTGATTATTTCTTAAATTTTATAATTCCTTACATTTTAATGGAATGGCGACACAATTGTGAAAAATGACAACGCAACGAAGCGGAACAAGATTGTAAACTTATTTTACCTGCTTTTCCTTTTAGAAAAAATCTCTTTCAACGAGTTTTCCCAATCGTCCTCTCTTTTAATTGTTTCAAGTTGTATTTTAGAGTTTCTTAATTTAAATTTCCTTTGTAGAAGAGAAACTCTTTACTCTTTGGCCGCAATTTCCGTCTTATCGATTAAAACGCTCAACACGAATAATTTTAATTCGTTACTCTTTTTTTTTCCTAAAAAAGTTAAATGAGAGCGCTTTCTTATTTTACAATTTTTAATTCGTACTTAATTAATGTCGAGATAGATTAAAACAAATTAAAAACGTTTTTTTAGCGACAATCTAGTAAAATTCGTACTTCTTTGTCATAAAATTCGATAGAGCGATTTGCAGCACTTGTTTGCAATTTTTCTTTACCTTCACTCATTTTAGGAGATGCGAAATTTAATAACTAGCAAAAGTTCTTTTCATGATTTCGTCCGAATATAGATTAAAAAGTCTTGGTGATAAAACATATCCTTGTCGGACTGGCTTCGTCTATTTTTACAAACCCCTTTCGGATTAACGTAGATTTAAGGAGGAGAGTGAACACTACTTTCCACCTATTCTTTAACGTCTAACTTAACTTTGACTTCGTATTCTTAGGATGCTGAGATGGGTACCTATTTATATTATTCCGGATTTTTCCTCCGTTGATTAATAAATTGATACTGAGCCTCACCTATCGGCTTCTTTAGAGCTTGTTCCGAGAACTGACTTCTTCGGAATCTAGCACGAAACTTATTTAATTCCGCTTGCACACGCCTTTTATATTAGCAAACTATGGCGGAGGGAGTGCGGCGATTATTGGATAATCTGTTTCCAGATTGGTGACAGATAAAGAGATACAGGTCACGACTAAGGCTGTTCGGATGACTCGATGGACTCCCCAAGCTTTTTAGAAAAGAAAAAGCAATTTGTTACAATGATCTTTTATTGGTCAAGGAGAATCTTATGTCCTGGTTAATGTTGGTGTTCTGCACGTCTTGAAGCGGAAATGTTATGAAGACATACTACCCTTTGTGATGTTTTTTAATTCTATAACATATATTTCTTCTCGTTTCGCGAATATACAGTGACTCACAGCTTAAATGATGCAGTCGCTATAAGAAAAGACTAACTGGTCTCAGTGCCTCTTTATATATTTGGAAAAAACAACTTATTGAAATTAAATTAGTAAAGAGTCTTCTAAAAAAGTATGAATTACTTTTTGTCTTAAATATGCCTTACTTAATTAACAATAAATAATTAATTAAATTATATGCGATTTTAACGTCACAGCTTAAATGATGCAAAATTTAATATACCAAAATTATTAGAGAAAACAAACTGTAGAATTTGAAATAAGCCTGCTAATATTTGGTCGGGCCTCCCTCATTATCAATAACGGCTTGTAATCTTCTGGACATTGATTCAACTAACTTTCTAGTATACTCCGGGGAAATAGTGTTCCATGCTTCAGTAATTTTTTCTTTTAATTCAGTTTTATTTGATATGGGGCACTATTTACTTTATTTTTTAATGTCAGCCACAAATTTTCAATTACATTTAAGTCTGGTGACTGGGCTGGTGTTTTAATAACATTTGGACAGTTATAAAGCAACCAACTGCGGACTCGAAATAACGTGTGCTTTGGATCATTGTCGTGATAGAACCGATAATTGTTTTCAATATCTAAGAAGTTCAAGTCTTTATTGATATGCTCTCTGGCAAATTCCAATCTCACGCGTTTATTTCTTTGGCTAATGAAAGGCTTATTTCTAGCAGTTCGACCATGTAAATTATTATTTCGCAAGATCCGTCGAACTGTTTCGGGGTTACACCTTTTTCCGAACTGTCTTTCCACCTCGGCGCACAACTTTGGCGCACTTTTTTTTGGATTATCTGATACCTCTCTTAAAATCCATCTTTCTTCACGTTCATTGAAGATCTTATTTGGAGCCAACCTTGACTTATTCTCGACTCTATTTTCATTCCGGTAACGTTTAATGATATGCTGAACAGTTGACGGACATTTATTTACCATTTTGGCTATGTCTCTTTGGCTGTATCCATTCCTGTAATGAGTAATAATTAAATTTCTATCAGAAATTGTAGTTCGACGACCCATACTTAAACCATTTCGTTTTATTGAATGAAAAAATGTCAAACTAAACAAAAAACAATTGCACTAAGAAATCAAAGCGACGCCGCCTTCGTAAATTTCAAAATGCGATAAGTTTTGACCCCTGTTGTTATTTTACATCATTTAAGCTGTGACGTTAAAATTGCATATGATTTGATTAATTATTTATTGTTAATTAAGTAAGGCATATTTAAGACAAAAAGTAATTCATACTTTTTTAGAAGACTCTTTACTAATTTAATTTCAATAAGTTGTTTTTTCCAAATAAATAAAGAGGCACTGAGACCAGTTAGTCTTTTCTTATAGCGACTGCATCATTTAAGTTGTGAGTCACTGTAAGTTTTACCACAAATATTACATGAAGTGAAAAATCCCGAGACTCTTAAAGAAAAAAAAATAATATTTTTGCCAAAAATCGATTTTATTCTTCAACATAGTTTCCTTCAAGAGCAATACCTTCCAAAATTTGGATACCTTTCATATACTACGATTTGTCGGCCTCTCTAAAATAAGCCTCAATTTTCCATTCGACTTCTTCATTTGAGCCAAATCTTTTTCCCTGGAGCCACCTTATCAAACTGGAGAAGAAGTAATAATCGCTAGGGGCCAGATTTGGTGAATACGGCGGATAAGCAACAAATTCATAGCCCAATTGGTCCAGTTTCACCATAGATTTTATGGAGTTATAAACTAGTGCATTAATATGGTAAACAACACTCTTTTCTTCGATAAATGGGGCCTTTTTTTCTTGATTTCACCATTCAGACAGTCCAATAAACCAAAGTAATAATCTCCGGTGATTGTTCGGCCTTTCTCAAGGTAGTCGATCAGTATTATTCTATAGGCATCCCAAAAAATACTCGCAAAAGCCTTTCTTGCTTCTGTCTTTGAAGCCTTCGGTCGGCTTTCATACAGTTGCAGCCACTCTGCGGACTGCCTGTTGGATTCAGACGTATAGTGGTGGATTCATGTTTCGTTCATTGTTATGAATCAATGCAAAAACTCCTTTGGATTACGCCGAAACAGTGCCAAACAGCATCCTGAATGTTCGACACGATGATGTTTTTGATCAATCGTAAGAGTGCGCGGCACCCATTGGGCCCATAGCTTTTTCATGTGCAAATATTCATGCAGAGTATGCCTCACGCTTTCTGTTGATATGTTCACGATGTCAGCTATCTCTCTTTTTGGTTTTTTTTGGTGGTTTTAGAGTGAGTGCTTCGTTTGGACGTCGGGAATGTTCTGCACCATCGGTGCTTGTACGACCACTTTTAAGTTCACTAAATCAGCTGTTTTCAACGGAACAGATGTGCCATAACGCTCCACAAGCTATTCTTGGGTTCTGGTTGTATTTTTTTCTATCAAAAAGCAATGTTTAGCAACACCCGAAATTCTTTTTGTACCATCATTTTGCAAAAATCAAAAATAACGTCACTCAAATAGCTGTAACTCGCAAACTAATAAACAGAATGTCACGATTTTACACGAATTTTCTGAGAATTGACTCTAACTGAAGACCATATGTTTTTTTTTGCTTGTGCTGTCATCTCTTGAAAAGTCTTGGAACTTTTCACCTCATGTTAGTAGACTCCTGAATTTTCAAGGGAAATCAGATCTGAGGTATTAGGGCACGTAGAATTTTGGAAATGCGAAGTGGCATTCTTAATTTGTGGAAGGACTACAGTCCCAAGGACTAATCTGCTTGATTTCTAGTCTTCGGAGACACCTGGAGAGATGTATGTTTTTGAATGAAGCCTTATATATCACCAAGCAATATCAAAGGCGAAGTGGATATTTATGTCACCAACGTAACACTTCCAGAGTTTTAGTTTAAGATTAAACACTTTGATGGCTAATTTTTGGAAGCGTTCCATAAATATATAGGGTTTTTCATTAAGAGTGTCCTAATTTTAAAATTGAATAAAACAGAGAGTTTTTAAGCAAAATTCATTCTGAAACTTTTATTTAACGGGAAATTTTATGCCATTTAAGATTCAAACAAGCTATCGGTCAAATGGCCGCCACGGCTGTTTTTGCAGCCACGAATCCGCTTTCACTAATTTTCCTTGACTCGAGCCAGCATTTCCGGTCTTACGCCGGCTATGGCACGACGAACGTTGACTTCAAGTGCATCAAGAATTGCTGGTTTGTTGCTGTAAATGCACGATCTCGGCGGCCAAGCGGTAGGGCCATTTCGTGAAATTAATGACTCACCGAACGCTCAATAAAGCCATGTTTGGGCTGGAAATATGGGGCGGTGCGCCATACTGTTGGAAATAAAAGTCGTTTGCGTCCATTTCGAGAAATTCTGAAAAGAAATATTTCTGCAGCATCAGGTTATAGCGGTAACAGTAGCTCCTTCCTCATTTTGAAAGAAATGAGGCCCGATGATGCCAGCGTGCCATAATCCACACGAAACTCTGATTGTTTGCGGATGCAAAGGAGTCTCGTGAATCACTTGTAAATTGGATTCGCTCCAGTAATGGCAATTTTGCTTATTAACGAAGCCATTAAGCCAGAAATGGGCCTCATCGGAGAAGATGATTTTCTCATGAAATTAGCTTCCATCATCCCCAGAGCCCTATCGGCGAATTCCCGGCACAACGATGATTCGCAGGCTTTAATTCTTGGGCAAATACCATCTTATATGGATGCAAACCCAAGTCCAATCGCAAGATTCGCTTAGTTGTCGTTTGAGATAGGCTGAACTCTTGAGAATGGCGCTGAATCGACACATTTTTGTTCTCACGAACACTGGCTCAAACGGCGGCGATACTCTCTTCACTGCGAGCTGCAACTTACACGTTGAGGCACATTTTTATCGTGGAGAGTAAATTCACTTTCAAACTTTTTAACTATACGCTGAGTAGCTTTATCATTTGGAGCAAAATGACGATCGTGTTTTGATCGAATTGCTCTTTGCGTAGCGCGAACTGAACGCGAATTTGCGTAGTAATTTTGGTCAATTTCCAAGCGTTCTTTTAACGTGACACGATTCACGATTAAATGGCAAACCTTATTAAACACAACTGACATCAGATGTCAAACATCTGCCAACAACATGGCCGCTGTTAGCTGTCAAAAGTCGGACATCCCTAATGGAAAACCCATTATTTGCAATATCTGGAAAAAGAAAAGAAATGATTGCTGTACCATATCTTTTCATACATACAACTGTAGAATTGATTCTAGATAACTACCCTACTCAAGGATGTATATGAAAGCGCAAAGATTTGCATAAAACCTAGTAGAGAACAAATAATAGGAAGAGGTGTAAGACAGGAAGATACAATCTCTCCTAAGCTATTTATTACCGATCTAGAAAATGATTGGACAAAGGAGGGCCTAAAGATAAATGGTGTGGGTCTGAGTCATTTAAAGTTCGCAGACGATATTGTACTCATCAGTAGTAATCCATATGAGTTACAAAAAATAATAAATGAGTTTACCACTCAAAGACAATTGGTCTTAAGATGAATAAAAGTAAGAAAAAAATATTAACCAACACTAATAACAACATAACAATTCTAAATTTAGAAGGAACAGCTTTCGAGATTGTTAAAGATTATGTGTATCTGGGGCGAAAAGTTACTGCGACGAGAGACAGTATCTCGGATGAAATTTCAAGAAGAATCGGGCTTGGATCGTACGCGTTCGAAGAATTAAGTTCAAAGATAAAGCCATCCGAAATAAGTTAAAGGCCAAAGTTTACGATCAGTGCATCCTACCCGTAATTACCTATGGCGCTGAAACTTGGACACTGAATAAAACCGATATACAAAAACTAGCTCGGACCCAGAGAGCACACGAAAGACAGATGATCGGGATAAAACTTAAAGATAGAAAAAGAAACAAGTGGATACGTGAACAAACGAAATTGAAGGATATTATAGAGCACGTACTTGAAAGAAAGTGGCAGTGGGCTGGACATACACGACTGATGATCGATGAATCAAGCGAACATTAGAATGGAGACTACGAGATCAGAAAAGGAGCGTAGTACGTCCCAAAACAAGATCGCGGGATGATATACAGAGGGTTGTGGGCATTGGATGGTTTACAACAGCTGCAAATACATTGAGATGGAAATTCAGGGGGAAGACCTACATCCAGCATTGGATAGACCTAGGCTTATAGTGATAGTGATCTGTTCATATATTTTACCATTGTATATGAAATATGTCCCGGGCAGGCATTTCTTAATTAGGATTAGAGCATGGAGGATATCTGTTATAATAGTTAAAGGATCAGGAACGGAACTTTAGTGAAGATGAATTCGACATCGAAGCTGACTCAAATACCGTTGTGGTCGTGTTTGTTTTCATTGAGTTGGTGTACAAAATGAGAAGAGTTGAAGACAAAGGTGAAAGGTTTTAAGACAGAAGCCAGGTACTCGACAAGGGAATACGTTAGAGAGCCAATGGTACTGACAATTGGGGGAAGAGGGTTATTTGATTGGTTTGTGCATTATCGCCCTAGAGGCGCGGAATTTTGGAGTCGATTGAACATTCTATCGAAGTTTTTGGTCCTTTTTTGCGGAACGGTATAAGCGTCAAAACGGATATCTTAATTTCTTCTATGATATTCTGCTGAATCCATGATACGAGTAGAATTACGTTTATCCGTTTTATATATCCCTAAAAGCTATGTAACTTATGGAAGTTTTTTATCAACTCTTTACATATTTTCTTTTAATAGAACCAAAAGCAGCAATATGTGGCAACGGTGTAGTGGAGGAAGGAGAAGAATGCGATTGTGGCTGGGAAGAAGACTGCAGGGATCAGTGTTGCTTCCCGATGCGTAGATACCCTCCTGTAGATGAACCGCCTTGTAAGTTGACTCCTAGGAGTATCTGTAGCCCATCTCAGGTATGTTACGTTATTTTTGAACCGAAAATTGTTCAGAAAGAATCAATTCCATACGAATGTGCAAATGTTTCTTTTAAAGAAATACTGGGTTTTCCATTAAAAGCTGTCATCTTAAATTATTTTAAAAAAAACGAACATTTTTCTGAATAAGTGATGAAATTTTTATGTCAACAAACGTTTTCTGCCACAATTGCCGCTGCAGCGGCAATATTTTCAATAGACTAGGAATAAAAATTTAAACAATTGTTTAAGATCACCACTTATGTTTATTATACTCGTATTATTGCTGACAGTTGTTTCGACATACTGTGTCTTCTTCGGGAGCAAGATGTAAATTAACGACAAAGTATGTTACAGAATATATAATTTACCTAGTTACTAGTACTAAATTTATTAACAATATTTACCTTAATACCTAGAACAAGTACAATAAAGGAGACCCTCCCCCATCTAATTGATCGTTGAGTAATCAACCTGAGGATTATTTCTGGTTAATTTCTACCTGTTCTAAACAATTCAGTAGTTTCCCTTTCTTTCCATTATGCAAAATTCTGAAATCTTCATTGAACGTATGATTTTCATCTGTTAAATGTTTAGCGTAATGAGATCTGTTATTTTCATTCTATAGCTTTGTTCATGTTCCTTTATTGTTTTATAAAAAGATCTGCCTGTTTGTCCTATATAGGTTTTATTGCAAGTGCCACAGCATAATTCGTAAACCCCCGTTTTATTTTCTTTTTTTGTTTTACTTTTATTATTTCTAATATGTCGGGCTAATGTGTTATTGGTACGGTTAGCAATGTTTACATGATTTTTATGGAAAAAATTTTGAATTTTATTAGTCAGTTTGCCGGTATAAGTGAGTGTATGAAACTTATCTTTGTTTAGTTGTTTATACGGGTACCATTGCTTTTTTTAAATTGTTTTTTTTTCATTAAAATATTATCTACAAAGTCACTCCTGTACCCATTGTTTATATTAATTTGTTTTATAATATTTAATTCTTTCCGAAAATTTTCTTCCGTTAATGGTGTATTTATTAGTCTATGGATGAAACTATTATAAGCCGAGATTTTGTGTGTAAACGGATGGTTAGAATTAGCGTGTATAGTTATATCTGAGTATGTTGGTTTATGGAAGATTTTAAAATCAT
Source organism: Pachyrhynchus sulphureomaculatus (assembly GCA_019049505.1). Classification (NCBI taxonomy): domain Eukaryota; kingdom Metazoa; phylum Arthropoda; class Insecta; order Coleoptera; family Curculionidae; genus Pachyrhynchus; species Pachyrhynchus sulphureomaculatus. The sequence continues at coordinate 1,463,512 of CM032452.1, read as the reverse complement.
GTTTACTCATTTTCTTTGATATTTTTAAATCTAGGAAATTAATCGATTTATTTGTTTCTATTTCTGTTGTAAAAGTAATATTATTATGAAGTTGGTTAATATAATCTAGAAATAGTTTTTAATTGTAGATCGGTGGTGGTAAAGCATGTCAATATGTCATCTACATACCGGTACCAATAAAAGAAATTTTTAAAAAGATGAGAATTACTGATTTGTTCTTCTAAATCAGAGGTGTCAAACTCAATTTTGGCAGAGGGCCATATATTAAATTTAGAATGTGTAGGCGGGCCAGGTTCAAATAAAAAAAATGTACTGAATTATTATAACATTTTAATTATTTAATTATATAGTATATAATATACGGTTGTTAAAAATTATATCAAAGTTATAAAAGAGGGTAATTATTTTGAGCTCGAGGATCCAGATACCTGACTTCTCTTGTTTTTGACGAGCTCATTGATGTCAGGTATCATATTCGTTGTAGTTATTTTAAGAATTGATTGGAGATGTTCATTCGAAAGTCTTGTGCGATGTTTGTTCTTATTTATTTTCATGACGAAAAAAAAACATCTGCTCACATAAATAGGTGCTACCAAACATGCAGAGAATGCGTGCTGCATGCTTTTTTAATTCCGGGTAGTTATCCAAACTCTTGAAATATTGTGTAAAATGTAAGAGCGTTAATTTCTTTAAATTTTTCTTTCAAAATACTGTCCGATTGAAGATCTATCAACTCCATTTGTAAATGAACTGGTGCCTGTGAAGCTTCAAAATTGAATGGATTGTTGAAAATTGGGAATTCCATTTCATTCATTTTGTGAAAGTCTTCAAAACGATTGTTGAATTCCGTGATCAAATTTTGCAGAAGTTGAGAATATTGATCCAATTTTTTTTTGGTTCACTGTGCCAAATGATTTTAAATGAGGGAAATGATCCAAAGTTTGATTTTTTACCTGATTTTCCCACAGCCTCAACTTTGTTTCAAAGGCTTGAATACATGAATACATTTGAGTGACAATCAGATTTTTACCCTGTAACTTTACATTCAGATCAGTCAAGTGTTTATTCATATCTACCAAAAAGGCACAATCAACCCACCAGTCATTGTCATAATCAATTGGGTTGCCTTTTTCTAACATGAAAGCTTGAATAGGGTCACGTAATGCAAAAATTTTTCTAAAACTACTCCTCGACTGAGCCAACGAACTTCGGTGAAGTAAGAAACATCAGAAAACTTTTCGTCCAAATCTTGTAAAAACTGCCTGAACTGTCGGTGATTTAGTCCTCTGCTCCTTATAAAATTTACTATTTTAATTATAGGTTGCATGACATGGTCCATTTTTAAATGTTTGGATGCCAATGATTCCTGATGAATTATACAGTGAAATCCCACAAAATTCCCTGATGTTTTCTGTTTTAATTTAGTTACAACGCCCGAATGTTTGCCAGCCATGGCAGGAGCGCCATCCGTAGTTGTGCTGCTAAGTATATTCCAGTCGAGTTCATATTCTGCTATCAAATGCTCAATTGCAGAATAAATATCATTTGCTGTTGTAGTACCTGTCAATGGAACGCACTTTAATAGTTCTTCAGTTATTTCAAAGTTACTGTTAATACCTCGTATAAAAACAGCAAGTTGAGCTGTATCAACAGTATCAGTGCTCTCGTCAACAGCCAGTGAAAAGTTTGTAAATTCCTTAATTTTCTCCTTCAGTTGAAGAACCAAATTTTGAGATAAATCATTTATTCTTGAAGCAACCGTGTTTCTTGACAGCGAAATATTTTGAATTATTGACTTTTGAAATGGAAATGAAACATCGGCAACTTTCAACATAGAGTCTTTAATAAAATCACCATCAGTGAAAGGTTTTGATCTCTTCGCGATTTCTAATGCAATAATAAAACTTGATTTCAGGGCATCTTCGCTCTCAGTATTAGCTTTAGTAAACATCGATTGTTGACCTTGAAGTTTAGATTTTAAAGATGACAATGTGTCCATTCTTATTTTTTTAGTGTAACAATCGAATTTTGATTTATGATTCGTATCATAGTGTCTCTTCAAATTAAACTCCTTACAAACAGCAACTGTTTGATTGCAAATCAAACACAGTGGTTTACCTTTCCATTCTATGAAAAAATATGCAATTTCCCATTTAGACTGAAAAACTCTGCACTCACTATCAACTTTACGTTTTTGTGACATTATGAAAAAAATCGTAATAATTATGGAACTCCACACAACAATTATGGATATCGCACACGCACAACACAAACAAATGCACAATACCTTCACAATCACTACTTCGCAGTACAACTAAAATCCTTCTCCGACCGTATCGCTTCGATTACTCGACTCACACTCAACTGACTCACGTCGCGCCGACGCACTCCTTTTATAATATCGATAAGGAAGGTTCTAGTCTAGACTCGAAGCGCGTGGAAGATTCTATTATTCTCAACAAAAATAATAGGGTATTTCCGCGTGTTGCTAAGAGATGGCGTTACTGTCTATCTCTCTCGCTTGTCAAGGCACGCGCTGCCCTTGAAATTACTTAAAAATGTAGTGTGCGCATTTTAAAACTTCCGTAGAGGAATCGAGTGAAGTCTAAAAGCTCTAAAAAACATGATTCTTCTTTCTGTGACATATTGCGATCGCGGGGCCTTATTGATACGTCCCGGGGGCCGGATGCGGCCCGCGGGCCGTATCTTTGACATCCCTGTTCTAAATGGTTCATGAAAATTGCAGATAAAATTGGACTAAGAGGGTTTACCATTATTAAACCTTTCTTATATAAACTTTCTATATATCTAACAGATGTTAACTTTAATAAGGAGTCAAATGCAAGTTGAACTTGCGCAATTAGTGTTCCGTACGTTGATTGCTTTTAAAATAAAAAATGTTCTAATGGAAGTATAAAATGATCAGTGACTTCACAAAACACACCCCAAATGAGTTTTCAACAAAGTTTATTTCCAATCTTTACTGAAAATTGATGACCTTGAAATTTCTGTTTTTTTTTTTTATATACCAGATAAATTATTCCAGGTAATGCACTCGTGATAATTTTCGTTCAATCTACACACCCGTGGAGAATATTTCAGAATTTTTTCAAAATTTTTTGATAAGTACTTTTCGAGATAAGGCGGGTGGACAGCGATTTTTCGCGATTTTTTTAAAAGGGCGCGCAAGTATAACATTATATATATTTTTTTTACTCGTGTTTTCACAAGCTTTCATTTGACACCACACTTGATTACCTAGTAAAAAAAAAAAAAATTTTTTCACTTCCGATTTCACCCCCTAAAACTAACCCCTTAAGTCAAAATTTAACTTTCAAAACTACATGGCTCTGATGAGGCCATCAATTCCTATATTATTACCAAATTTCAACTTTCTATGACAAATAGTTTCGGAGAAAATCGGGTGTGACAAACGGACAGACGGACAGACAGACGGACAGACACCGAAGTGATCTTATAAGTGTTCCGTACGGAATACTAAAAATCAAGAAATTCAGTTGTTAGAAAAAGGTTTCCGGTATAATTTACCAGTTAAAGATTGTATTAAAATTAAAAAATATTAAGGTGCAGAATGTGAAATAGCCTGTAGTAGTAAATCACTAGATGTCACGAACAAACATGTAATTGCTAAAATGTTACGCACAGAAAAGTTTGAATTCTTCCCATTGCTAACCAAATAAAAAACAAAAGTAATGAACATAACGTAACTTTTACGAGAGCGGATAAAGGAAAAACTGTAATAGCAACAAAAAAAACAAACCTACATTGAAAAAAACAATAGATGTCCTAAAACCAGATGTATTTAAATCCATTAACTTCGATCCAACAACTTTCCAAAAATTAATTAAAGATGTGCTAAAAGACATAAGCATTTTCACAGAGAATGAAAAATTCAGACTCGCCTCGATGTACCCACAAGTTCCAAAACTATATTCTTTTATTAAATTACATAAAAATAATTCACCAATTCGTCCAGTAGTTTCATACATAACTGCTCCAGCTTTTTCTTTATCAAATAAATTGATTGAGGTTTTGATAAAATATTGTAAATTCACACCTAAATATAGTATTAAAAATAGTAATGAATTGATAGCAAAAATTCATCCGTTAATTATACCAAGTAACTCTAGATTCATATCGTTTGATGTACAAAACCTTTTTCTTAGTATACCACCATCAGACGCTATAATTTTGGTTCAAAGATTACTCAAAAAAAATAATGTTAACCCAATAATTAAACAAGAAATAATAGATATCTTAACATTGTGTTTAGACCAGAATTATTTCGAATTTAACGGTAAGATTTATATAAGTAAGAAAGGTTTAATAATGGGAAACCTTCTTAGTCCAATTTTATCTGAAATTTTCATGGACCATTTAGAACAGAGGTTCCCAAACTTTTTTTTCTCGTAGACCACTTTTCAAAATTTTACTGGTTTCGGTGGACCTCCTGTTGCTACATTTCTACCATATTCCCAAAACTCGTCAAAAAATGTGAAGATTAGATCTAACGATGGAAATTTGCGTCGTGGCTGAGTTCCAACCCTAAATTCGGAGTGGTAAAAATAAAAAGAAAAATAATATATTTTCTTGTGTTCTATTTATTAAAATAATATGATTACAGACTTAATAGAATTAAAATTAAACATTAATAACGTACCGTAACTTCAACAATGCAAATCAACAATTAAAAAAAAATAGTCATAATTTTAATGGGAGGGATGTACTTGATGGATTGACAGCAAATTATCAATATTTGGCTTCAGTTTTGTAAGGAATAACCGCAAATCTCCCCGTTCTGTTATGTTCAATCTGCTCCTTTTTTTGTTAGTAGGTTTTGTAACGACACTAAAACTTTTTTCGACAAGGTATGACGAGGGAAACGCTATCAAAAGTTTTCTCGCAATTTCCCACAGCCCAGGATATTTTTTCGGGTATTTCTGCCTGCCAAAATGTTTGATAGCCTTTTTTAAATTTCACCTTCAGCTCCTCATTGGTGCTAAGCTCGAGCAGCTCCTCTTGTAATACCACATTCGCCACTTCCGTTTCATCAAATGGATTTATGATCCATGGTGGTATTTCCATCGTCAGAATATCTTCAAATCTATTTTTGAAGTCATTATGCAGGGCATTTAAATGTTGAACGTATGTCTGAATATCCTCATTCAGACATTCTGCCTGTGACAAGTTTGGAAACTGGGAGAATTCGCGCCGACTAATATTTTGCTTCATAAATTTCAATTTTCCAAGAAAAGCCGAAATTACACCCTTTATTTTTATTAAATTTAGGCTGTCCCCTTGTAACTGCAAGTTAATGTCATTAAATTTTTTTGAACAAATCTGTCAAATACCCGATGTCTGCTTTCAATTTGATCAGGTTTTCTTTTGAATCTGGATCTTTACTTTCCAGAAACTCTAAAACTGATTCAAAAAGTGTGTAAAATCTTGTTAAACATGCACCTTTCGACAACCAGCGTACTTCAGTATGTAAGAGCAATCGTTCGAAGTCTTCATCATTTTCGTCGCACAATTGTGCAAATAAATGGGTATTCAACGCATTGCTTCTTATTTTGTTAACTGCTTTAATCACAAATTGAAGCGATTGGTGCAATCTATCACTCAAATTTTTCGCTGCTAGGTGTTGTCGGTGGATGACACAGTGAATTGCAGTTATTCCTGGTATAATTCTTTTAAGATGGCTTATAAACCCACGATATCGCCCGAAGATGGCAGTAGCTCCATCTGCGGCCACCGAAATAATGTTTGTAAATGGAATCGATTTTTCTTTAAAAAAATCACTCAGGACATTAAATATTGATTCGCCTTTAGTTTCCGTCTCCAAAGTTTTCGCGAATAACAGCTCTTCATGGATTTATTCGTCCATAACAAATCGAACATATGCCAATAATAATGCTTCATTACCAGGTAAAGTTGACTCGTCCAGGTGAATAGAAAAATGAGTTGTTTGCAGATAATGCCTATTTTATCAAGATGACGCCTTCTTAGATGATCTTCGAGCTTCGATGGTTTCATAGAGTCATTCCTTAAAACTTTGTTGCATAAAAGGCATATGGACAATCGTTTGTCTACCTTTGATGGAAGAAAACCAAATTTCAAATAATCAACACTGTACTTTCGACATTTCTTCTTAGATTCAGCCATGTTTCGTATCAGTTACCTACCTGTAAAGAAAACATTGTTTGTTTAAGGCGACTTTAACAGTATATGGCTATTTTAACAGAATAAAATAGGATTAATTAATTATTGCAATGAAAAAACCAAAATGCCGGCGGCAAAACTGATTTTAATTATTAAAAGCAATAAACTGCTAAAACCCATATAGAGGTTTTCACAAAACGGCTGAACCTATTTTAATGTAATATAAAATATTTTTTGATTAATTATATTTTGATACATTTCTGTAAATTCAAGAGAAAATACTTATAAAGAATATTTTGACATCAAAACTCCGCGATTTTAATGATTTATTTATTACTTTGATGTACGTTACGAGTGGTACATAAAGACACGTACAATTTATGAAAATATTTTTAGTCATTTAGCATTAGCAACTACGAGGGCACTGAAATATGTACAAACATGCAGGTCAATCATATATCTCTCCTTTAGTGAATCACCACAATCGGGTAAATAAATAATTTTATATTAAAAAGTACTAAAAGTTCAATCTTTCTCGGCTTTCTGTTCTTTTATAGAAGTATCGAATAATGGCCCTGTTCAGTATTTAATTTTTATTACGTACCTACTACACGCAAACATAACAAATATAATATTATTACAATATAAAATAAAAGTATAAATAACAAATAGGCAGGTACTTACTTTTTCCGGCACTGGCAAACACTGACATCGATTCACTCACACTTTTCTTTTCAAAATTCCGGAAACAAATGAGTAACGTTTGTCTTTGGCATTCGTATTTATATTGGTGAAGAATCAAACAAGTTCATGCAAGATTGCAAGCACAGCACAAGTCGTATTTCGTCCCTTTGCACGTCTGAACGGGTTGCGTTGCGGGCGGGCGGGCGGCCCTTTGCAAGTCTCGACGCGCGTTGTAGTGAATATCGAATATGCAAGTTTTTACAAGTAACAGTCACCTACCTTCTTAAAATACACTACTCAAAAAAAATTAAGAAAGGTTTTAAAACAAGGAAATTAATGCTAAATAAACAGGCTATCTGTCCATATGCCGGCCTAACTGAAAAAAATTTTTTCAAGTCCGTGGACCAAAAAAAGCAAGCTCCCTTAATTTTTTTGAGTAATGTATTATCTGCCTACATTGATAGGTAAAGCCAAGCCAACATTTTTGTTTTTTACTATCGAAACCAGATAAATTTTCGTGGACCCCCACTTACAACTTGTTAACCCCCATTTTTTTTTCACGCCAACGTAGACCCCCGTCGAGTCTCCCGTGGACCCCTGGGGGTCCACCCGAACCACTTTGGGAATCACTGATTTAGAAGAACAAATCAGTAATTCTCATCTTTTTTAAAAATTTCTTTTATTGGTACCGGTATGTCGATGACATATTGACATGCTTTACTGGCACAGATTGACAATTACAACTATTTCTATATATAATAATGTTACTTTTACAACAGAAATAGAAACAAATAAATCGATTAATTTCCTAGATTTAAAAACATCACACAAAATGAATAAACATGATTTTGAAATCTTCAATAAACCAACATACTCAGATATAACTATATACGCTAATTCTAATCATCCGTTCACACATAAAATCTCGGCTTATAATAGTTTCATCCATAGACTAATAAATACACCATTAACGGAAGAAAATTTTCGGAAAGAATTAAATATTATAAAACAAATTACAGGAGTACAGTACGGGAGTAGATAATATTTTAATGAAAAACCAATTTAAAAAAGCAATAGGACTGGTGTACCCGTAAAAACAACTAAATAAAGATAAGTTTCATACACTCACTTATACCGGCAAATTGACTAATAAAATTCAAAATTTTTTCCATAAAAATCATTTAAACATTGCTTTCCGTACCAATAACACATTAGCTCGACATATTAAAAATAATAAAAGTAAAACAAAAAAAGAAAATAAAACGTGGGTTTACGAATTATGCTGTGGCACTTGCAATAAAATCTATATAGGACAAACAGGCAGATCTTTTTATAAAAAAATAAAGGAACATAAACAAAGCTATAGAATGAAAAATAACAGATCTCATTTCGCTAAACATTTAACAGATGAAAATCATACGTTCAATGAAGATTTCAGAATTTTACATAATGGAAAGAAAGGGAAATTGCTAAATTGTTTAGAACTGGTAGAAACTAACCAGAAAAAATCCTCAGGTTTATTACCCAACGATCAATTAGATTGATATATATTGTTAATGTTTAATTGTAACTAGGTAAATTATATATTCTCTAACATACTTTGTAGTTAATTTACATCTTGCTCCAGAAGAAGACACAATTGTCAGCAATACTATAATAAACATAAGTTATGATGGATCTCCATCAAGTAACGGCTAAGTCAGTGCAGTGTTTTCAATTGATCTTGCTGAATAAGTGCGAGTTGGAGTCTTCACATCACTAACTTGTCTGAGATGTTCAAAGTTGTTGATTAAATCCACGATAGTTGAACCAGCAAGTGCCTCATTACGACCTGCCAAATTGTCTCCATTTGTATAGTGAATTTTCACTATTTCAGTGCATTGTTGAAACGTATAACGATCCATTTCTTTTCACCGTATAGTTTTTACTTTACTATTTCGTTGACAAAACACAGTTTTTAATGGAAAATCCTGAATATGTTGAATAATTGTGAATGTAATTTTTTTTATATTTTAGGGACCGTGTTGTACCTCAGATTGTCAATTCAAGTTTGCTGATAAATGTCGTGACGACAATGGTTGTCGTGATGAAAGCTTCTGTAACGGAGGCGAGCCCCAATGTCCGCCTTCTATCAATAAACCGAACAAGACTATTTGTAATAAAGAATTTGTGTGTTTTATGGGAGTAAGTATGTGCCAACCGCATTAAAATACGTCAAACTGTTCTGAAAATTAACTTAACTACTCGCATAAAGAGAAAGTCGGAAACGTCTTCGTTTATGTAGTGTTGTTATGGAAACGAATATAATAGGGGACCAAAATTTACGATATATAAGTGGTTCTTTAAAAATTATAAATATAACAACACCAGTGATATTTTTAACAACTTACAGATTAATATTCACAAATAAATGTTCTGGCTCTTCTTCAGCCTGGGTTCATCAAGTGTTGGATATAGGCCTCTCCCAGTTCTTTCCATGTTTTTCGGTCTCTAGCTTTTCGTGTTCACTGTCTTCCTGTTATTGCCTTCGCATGGTCAATCCATCTTTTCTGGGAACGTCCCACGCTTCTCTTCATTCCTCTTGGTCTCCAATACATTATTCTGTGCGTCCGCCTTTCCGTATCTTGCCTCACCACGTGTTCAACCCACTGCCATTTAAGAGCCGCTATTCGCTCCATAACATCCATTATTTTGGTTTTATCCTGTATGATACAGTTACGTATTTTATCTCTTATGCTGACACCCAACATTATTCTTTCCATGGATCTCTGAGTGACTCTTAATCGTTCTGCTATCTTCCTTGTTATAGCCATGGTTTCCAAGCCGTATGTAATTACCGGTAGTACCCAGCTGTCGAATGTTTTCCTTTTCAAGTGTAATGGTATTTCCTTATCTTTAAAAATGAAGCTCGGTTTCCCGAATGCTATCCATGCTAGTTGAATTCTGCCTTTAATTTCTGTACTTTGGATTTCTTTACCTATTTTGATTTTATGGCCGAGATATATGTAGTGTTCAACTTTCTCTATGACTGTATTATCTACGAGGATATCATGTTGACTACTACTTATGACTTTAGTTTTGTTTAAGTTCATTTTAAGTCTTATTTTCCTAGATTGTTCATATAGATCGTTAATCGTGATGTTTAGTTCTTGGACATCGGTACTTATTAGAACTATATCATCGGCATATCTTAGATGGTTTAGGTGTACCCCATCAATATTGAGACTTCTTGTTTCCCAATCCAAGTTTTTAAAGACATTTTCTAAAGCCAGGGTGAATAGCTTAGGCGTGATAATCTCACCCTGTTTTATGCCTTTGCCAAGTGTTATTTTATCTGCCTTGGGATTATTGTCAATTTTTTCTTGAAATATATGTCTCAAATGATAGAATATCTCGAACCGATTCTTGCTTCTTCCATTGCTGTTAAGAATGCCCAGGTTTCAACACTGTCAAAGGCTTTATGGTAATCTATAAACGCCAAATGTAAAGGAATGTTGTATTCTGTTGTATTTTCTATGGTTGTCCTGAGTATTTGTAGGTGATCGATAGTACTGAATCCTTTTCGAAAGCCTGCTTGTTCTACAGGTTGGCATGAATCTAGTTTTGTAGTCAGGCGATTAGTTATAATTCTAGTTAAGAGTTTGTACAGATTTGACAATAGGCTCGATAGTTTTCTATGTTTGTGTGGGCTCCTTTTTTGGGTATAAGAATGACTTCTGCGTGTTTCTAGGATACCGGTATTTTTCCCTTTTCAAGGCATTTATTCATCAGTATTCTCATAGTCTCTATTATTGTTTCTCCACCTATCTTTAGCATTTCGGCAGTTATTTGGTCTTCTCCGGGGCTTTTTCCGTTTTTCATTTTTTGGAGAGCATACTTAATCTCTGAGTGTGATATTTCTGGTAGGTTTTCTGAGCCCATATTCAAAATGTGTCTAGAAAGTCTTTTAGTGTTTGAAATCGTTGTTCTATATAGCCTTTCGTAGAATTTTTGTATTTCTCTAACCATTTCTTTTATGTCCGAGATTAAGTTTCCGTCTGTATTTCTGATGCTTATGATTCTTTGCCTTCCCTTTGTGAGGCTCGATTTTAATACCCACATGTTTTTATTATTTTCTGTGGTATCTAATATTTGTTTCGTTTTATGAGCTTTCAAATCTGTTCTTATTTGTTTTTTGACTGTGTTATTTATAGTTTTATATGCGGGAGTGTCTCTATCAATTTTTCTTTCTGCATTCAGCCTTATTGTCTCCCGTCTTATTTTATTATTGGATTAATTTTTTGCCCTGCCACATATCTTCTTTGTTGTTACGTGTGCATACGCTTTCTCCTATTTTTTTTCTATGTTTTTATCTTGAAGTGTCATTGGATCTAGTTTTTTTTCTATTTCCTTTTGATATTTTTCCTTGTTTAGGGGTTTGTTTGTCGGGAATTTATATTTAGCCATTAGTTTTCTTCCTTTCTAATTTTGTATTAATTTGTATATTAGCGCGTACTAATCTATGGTCACTACCGGGGTGGAATTGTTTTAGCACCGATACGTCTTTACATAGTTGCTCCTGTTCGCGAGGATATAATCTATTTCAGCTCAGAACTTAGTAAAGCATATTATTCTCTGAAAAAATTAAAATAAGCTCTTCTTATTATGTCTGGTATATTCTGGCTTACTTACATCGTGCATTGAGGTCAAGAGAAAAATGTTTGCGGAGTATTTGTTTCCTAAAATCAAGTAATTAGGTTAATATTTGATCTGAAACAACTTGAATCATGTTGGGAGACCTTTAGAAAAGCAAAATAATGACTATCTAACACGTAGGCTGAAAAGTTTTTGGTCTGACACATAGATGTCGCCTTTTTCAAAAAATCCATATGATTTTTAGGAAGTATCAACCTTCAAACTATACTTGTCAAAATTTCATGACTTTTCGACGATTAATTTACAAGTTACAGTGGTTTTAGTGACGCTACTTTTGAGATTTTCAAAACAATGGAAAAAATCGAATTTTATGTGTTGATTAAACATTATTTTTTGATGCAAGCAAAGCAATGGCTTGATAAGTGTTACGGGGACTCTGCCCCCTCGAAAATCACTCATTATTTACTGATATGCTGAATTTAAACACGGTCGTACAGACACAAATGATGCTTCTGGACGTCCAATTGAGGTGGTTACACCGGAAAACATAAAAAAAATCCACGAAATAGTTTTGGATAACCGTAAAATGAAATTGCGTGACATGGCTGACACGACGTGTTCGTCATATTTTGCATGAACATTTGGGCATGGAGCTGGATCCAGCTGATAAAAGACTGACATCAAAATTGTCCCTGTAAATAACTTTCTAACCTCAAAAAAGCTTAAAAACATCTATATTATTGGTTATAAGTACGGGATTTCTTTTATACACTTCATAAAAGTATCTAAAATACAATAGCTTTTTATATGTAAATTGACTGATAGGCGAACAAAACGCTACATATGATAAGTTTAAACCTAACATAACCGAATGCACCTCAAATCATAAGTGAGCAAGGAGGCATATACTACAAGCCTCGAACCTGACATATATTTTAAAATCCCTTAGAAAATCATAGTTGTAGTTTTTACCTTAATTATATTTTTTTAGGAATGTACTGGCTCAATTTGTCTAGCTTACGGCTTAGAATCCTGTCAGTGTATCCCGAGAAAAGGTGACGCGAAAACGAAAGCCTGCGAATTATGTTGTAAGTTACCTGGAGATAATCAACCCTGTATATCTAGTTTTGAATGGAACGATATGCCTTATGATATTCCCGATATGTATTCAAAGCCTGGTAAGTTCGTTGAATTCGCAAATATTTTTACCTGAGCGAGGAAAGCTGAGGAAAGTTTTCGCCAAAAAATCGAATCCCATCCCTTCACGATTGTAGGTGGGAGGTTAAAAAAAGTTACTTTTAAAAATAATTATATATATATATATATATATATATATATATATATATATATATATATATATATATATATACAGTCCCTGGCCAAATTATTAGACGCACTGCAAGATTTCATGTAAAATATTAATTAGTGAGTGATATTGTACCGTTTTATTATTTTAAATTGATTTGTTTTTTTATTTTTATATTATCCAATCAATTACCTATTTATTTGACATAAATAAAACAGCATTAATTTAGAAAAGCATAAGTTTATTAAGTTTTAAAGAAAAGTGAAATTAATGTTAGTAAAAGTCAATATTTAGTTGAGCCACCTTTAGCCGCTATCAAAGCTTTAATTCTGCGCGGCATGCTATCAATGCAAGATTGTACTGTCTCCTGCATTTGAGGATGATGATTCCACACATGAATAATCTTTTCTAGGAGCTGGGTTTTGTTGGTAATCACATCTTTAGCCACTTCTCTTCATATCAGGGCTATTACCCGGCCAATCCAACAGAGGGATATTTTTTTCTGCCAAAAAAGCTTTAACAGACCGAGCAGTGTGGCAGGGAGCTCCATCTTGCATGAAAGTGAATGGTTCCCCATTTGGAAACCATTCTCTGAGCTGCGGAATCAACCGATTTTGTAATACTTCTTTGTACTGATCTTGCCTCATTATTCCTTTGACGACGTACAGACGTCCAGTGCCCTTGCCGCTGATGACTGACCAAATCATCACTTTGGTGGGATGTTTAACCGTCGGGACGACACAATCAGGATGAAACTTTTCTCCATGACGACGACGCACATACTGAGCTTTATTCTGTAAAATTTCAAATGTGCTTTCGTCACTGAAGCAGACCTGTCAAAAATAGGAAAAATATATAAACTTCCATGTTTATTTGCTTTATTTAACTGAAAATGATAATAATGTATCAATTATTGATTAAATTGCTGTATCTTACCGATCTCCAGAAGTCCACATCTTTGTCTTGCCATTGTTTGGCCCACTTCAGGCGCTTTGCTTTCATTGCAGCTGTTAACTTGGGCTTCCTGGCGGGGCGACAGGCCTTAAAATCTAATTCTTTCAATTTTCTTCGAACAGTGCGTTCAGAAGCATTTACGCTAGCATCCTGGAGTTGTGATTTTATTACCTTTGTGGTAGCAAATCTGTTTTCTACACAAATTTTCTTCAAACATCTCTCTGACCGTGGAGTGAAAATTGGTTTTCTACCGCATCTTTTCTTTCTTTTCGGGCTTAATTCCTTCCCTGACTCAATTTTCTTTTTTATGCGTCGTACACTAGCTTCAGAAACCTCCAATCTTCGTGATATTTCTCGGTTTGTAAATGTTTTCGCAATCACAAGGGCCTTCACTTCAGCTTTTTTACGTGGTGAAAGATCGCCTTTTCTACCCATAATGAAAATAGTCCAATTACTTTTTTAAAACACTGCATACAAAATAAACTAATAACTGAGTAGTATAAAACTGTTAAGCAAACAATCACAGTCCATAAAGCCACAGAAACACGTCCGTACCTGACTCGATTCCGATCGCGACTGATACAGGTTTGTACTTGTTTACGTTCACGTATCACTTTGTCCACACAGTGTTGCCATATGTTAAAAAATAAATACAAATATGTAGTCTACAACAATTCTTTTAAATAAAAATCAATAATATTGTAGTTTAAATATACCATTATTGCATAAAAACTCTTAAAAACATAAAATTACTAAAAAAAATACAGTGCGTCTAATAATTTGGCCAGGGACTGTATATATATATATATATATATATATATATATATATATATATATATATATATATATATATATATATATGTGAAATCTACCTTGAGCGGCGTCCGCTTAAAAAGAAATACAAAAAAATCGTTTTTTTTTTTTTTTTTTTTTAATGAAAACTGTAATTAAAGAATTTGGGACATTTAAAACGTATTCTTAGGTACGTAGATATTTTTAAAATAAACAAAAAACTTGAAACTTAAGGAAAAAAAACAAAGATTTGTTACACGGTACATGGTCACCGTAAATCCGCCGTTAGGTTCTTCCGATCATAAACTGCTTTCGACATCGAGTATCCTGCCAATCAGTGACAGAGAGGCGCCTAGGCAGCGCAAGAGTTGACATTACAAATCTGCTAAATTGGGAGATCTCATGGAATATTTTCGAACTTTCCCTTGGATGGACGTTTGTTTTCGATCTGACAACCCATCTGACTGCGCCAGGGAGGTTTCCGATGTTATTTTGGACGGTATGGAGGCTTACATCCCTTTTTCGAAGAAATGCCCTTCCAACGGCAAGCCTTGGTTTGACCGAAAATGCAAAGAAGCTGTTGCTTCTAAACATCTTGCATACCGACAATGGCGTGAAAATCCTAACACCATAAATCGTAACACCTTTGTTCGTGCCCGGAACAGATGCAAAAGAATTATCGACGAAACCAAGGAGGCACACAATCAACGAATTAGAAACAAACTTCTCGATTGTCATTTTCCCAACAATTCCAGGTTTTTTTGGGCAGTCGCTAAGGCAGTTAGTCAAAATTTCACCAAATCCACCATACCACCCCTCACACGGCCAGATAATTCCATTGCAACTACACCTGTTGAGAGAGCGAACTTGTTGGCTGAACTCTTTACTTCACATTCTACTGTCGATTTTCCGGTGTTGTCTTCAGGCAGCGTATCATGAAGTTACACACCAAAAAGGCTTCTGGCGCTGACAAAATACCTGCCATAGTTCTCAAAAACTGTGCGAGGGAACTAATACTAGTTTTCTGTAGACTTTTCAACCTATCCTACAGAAACGGAATATTTCCGTCCTGCTGGAAATGTGCCACGGTTCAGCCGATACCTAAAAAAGGCAAGAAGACCTTGCCACATAACTACCGACCAGTCGCACTGCTTTCAATAATATCGAAAGTCATGGAAAAGGTTATCAATCAGCATCTTCTAAAATATCTTGAAGGATTCAATATTATTAGCGATCACCAATATGGCTTTCCTAAACATAGATCAACAGGAGATCTTCTGACTTATGTAACACATGTTTGGAACAACGCAATTGAACACTTTGGAGAATCTCGAGCGGTTGCTCTTGACATATCCAAGGCATTCGACCGTGTTTTGCACGATGGACTGTTGGCTAAGCTACACTCTTGTGGTATGTCTGAAAAGTTCTATTTGTGGCTCTCATGTTTCCTCAGAGAGCGTTCTTTACGAGTGACGGTCGACGGATTTTTTTCTAACACCTTCACAATCAACGCCGTAGTGCTCCAAGGCTCCATACTGTCTCCTACTCTCTTTCTCATTTACATTAATGATCTGCTGGAACAGACCGGGAATCCAATCTACAGCTTTGCAGGCGACAGTACGCTCGTCTCTTCATTCACTTTGAACGCTCGGACATCGGCTGGTCAGGCGAATATCCGCAGACAGCAGGAGGTCGTTCAACTTAACAAAGACCTGGAAGAAATTCTATCTTGGGGTGACAGTAACCAAGTGGAATTTAACGCTACAAAGACCCCTGCGGCAGTTTTTTCTAAAAAAATTAACGTTGCTGAACCCGACATAGTTATGTCGGGGCACGCCATTCCCCTAGCATCGTCGCTCAATTTGTTGGGCGTTAGTTTGGGAGCAAATATGTCCTGGCATGAACATGTTGCAGGCATAGCAAGGAGAGCTTCTCAAAAGTTAGGAATATTATTTCGAACCAGAAAGCTTTACACTCCACAACAACTGTTAATTTTTTTACAAAGCTCAAATTCGACCAACTATGGAATACTGCTCCCATGTTTGGGGCTCCGCTCCCAAACATACGCTGTATTTGTTGGATTCTGTTCAGAGAAGAGCTGTTCGTCTGATTGGAGACCCGGAACTCACCGGCGGCCTTGATTCGCTGGAACATCGAAGAACGGTTGGCGACTTGAGTCTGTTCTACAAGTATTTTCATGGAAAGTCTTCGAAGGATGTAGCCCGCCTAATTCCTCCCCAAGCGGTGCATGTTAGAAATACACGTCGCACTGGTGTTTCACATCCGTAGGGGGTTCAGCTTGTTACTCCGCGTACAACGCTTTTCAAGCAGTCTTTTATATGGAGAACATCATCTCTTTGGAATAATTTGCCCAGAGCTGTGTTTCCCACCGAGTACAATTTACAGCGATTCAAGAACAACGTGAATCGCTTTTTCCGCAGACATGCCGCTTCTGGAGCGCCTTAGGGACTTCCCTGCAGCACGTGTGCTAGACCCATAAAAAAAAAAACAAAATACCTTTAGATACATATAAAATATAATAGGATAGAGTTATACAAATGAAATGAAAGTCACTTTAATGACGCAAAAATTCATATATTGTTGTTTGTCTCCTCTTTTTTTTTTAAATGGCGTCCACGAATCGTATTTTTTATTTGGAAAGAAGCTCTAAAGACTTTACATCTCCGTGATCTTCCGCAAAACTTTTAAGCTGCTTGGTTAGGGTAATAGCTTCACCATAATTTGGGATAGCATCTGTTAGTACTGGAACCTCACTGACATCAGAATCTTTGGAAAGTCCTTGTATTTCAACTGAATTTTCAATTTCTTGTTCTGAATCTGGATTTTCAACATACAAATTTTCATCTAAACTCCAACAAATTATTATTTTTGAGGATATCTGCAAGTACGTTAAGTGGTAAGTTATCTTCTCGATCAGATGTAACAGCCTCAGTTAACTGGTTTTGACTTTGCATATTTTCATGCTTAAATCCCGCTTTATGGAAGCATTTTTTAACTGTTTCCTTGGTTACTTGTTCCCAAGCGGTTTTTGCAAAATAAACAGCATCCAATGGCGAAATTTCCTTAATTAACTCAAAAGATATGCCAGCAATTTCAGTGTTTACTATCAGATGTTTTAGTATTAGACTTCGGTAATAAACTTTAAATTTTTTTATAATTCCCTAGCCAAGTGGTTGACAAGCTGATGTACAGTTAGGGGACAGAAAAAAGATTTTTATATTTTTTAAGCGGGCGTCTTTTGGATGAGATCCTGCATTGTCTAAAAATAACAAAATGCTTCTTTTTCTTTTGTCATTTTCCAATCAGAATCTTGCAACCACTCTGTCATAATTTCTCCTGTCGTCCAAGCTTTCTTATTGTATTTCCAAGTTACAGGCAGGTCGTTTATGTTAATATTTTTAAATGCTTTGGGTTTACCTGCCTTACCAATGACTAAGAGTTTTTTTTTCTTCCGCCATATTTGCACAATGCGAAATTGTAAACGCCTCTTTGGGATATTTACCACCAACACATTTTTCTTTTTTTAATGTTAGAGTTTTGTTGGGTAGAGCCCTAAAATACAGGCCTGTTTCATCGGCATTATAGATGTCTCTCGGTGAATATCCCTTAATTAAAAAAGGGCATTTTTCCCAGAATGATGAAACATCTTCAGCAAGCTCCTTCTCCTGAAATCGCTTTAAAACTTATGTTGAATCATGAACACTTTTTTAAGAGCAAAATTACAAAAAAAAAGGGAAAGTTTTTTTTAAAGTTTTTAACGATTAATATCAAATTTACTTTTAATTGTAACTAAAAAAAAATTGTCCGACTTTTTTTGACCATTTCGTATTGCTTTGAACGTAAAATTGCCGGCGGTGCACTACAGCAGCCAAATTTTCATATTTTAAAACTCAATTTTTAAATAACACAGACAGTGTGGGTATTTTTAATTATTTTTATATTGCGTAATAATGATATATGCACAAGGATTTTTTTTTCAATACTATATTTTTATTTAATACTAGCCGTGCCCGCGGCGCACTATGGGACAGAATCGTGCGTACCGTCTCAAAAATAGGTTTTGCGAATGTTCGATATTGAATATTTTGTTAATGCACATATCTAACTGAATGTCTAATACATATTATATAGAATTTAAAATAGTTATTAATTATATTACGAGGCTGGTTTGAAAAGTCCGTGCAAAGTCCGAGAGATGGCACCACCGGCGCGTATCGAGGTCATGTTTAGTTAGTAGCATCTCTTGAATGAACGCACACCAAGTTTCAGCCATAGTGGTCTATTTCTTTGTGTTTGGCATTCGTGTGAATTAAGGAACTCGAGTGATTTTCAAGAAATGAACGAAAAAGAATTTCGTGTGGTGATTAAACATTACTTTATGAAAGGCAAAACGCCTCAGGAGACTAAAGAGAAGCTTGATAAACATTATGGTGACTCTGCACCTTCGATTAGAACAGTTTATAAGTGGTTTCAAAATTTTCGGACTGGCCATATGGGCACAAGTGACGCTGAACGTTACCTGTGGAGGTTACGACTCCAGAAATCATTGAT
Source organism: Pachyrhynchus sulphureomaculatus (assembly GCA_019049505.1). Classification (NCBI taxonomy): domain Eukaryota; kingdom Metazoa; phylum Arthropoda; class Insecta; order Coleoptera; family Curculionidae; genus Pachyrhynchus; species Pachyrhynchus sulphureomaculatus. Next base: position 1,444,389 of record CM032452.1, on the reverse strand, counting down.
CAAATCCATGATATGGTGATGGATGACAGAAGAGTTAAGGTGCGTGAGATTGCTAGTGCTGTGGGCATCTCGACTGAACGGATACATAATATTTTGCATAAACATTTGGACATGAGAAAGCTATCCGCAAGATGGGTGCCGCGATTGCTCACGCTTGACCAAAAACGGAATCATGTGAAGTGTTGCAAGGATGGTTTGCAGCTGTTCCAGAAGAATCCGGAGGACTTTAAGCGTCGTTTCGTCACTGTGGATGAAACATGGATACATTACTATACTCCTGAGATCAAACAACAATCTAAACAATGGGTTACCAAGGGGGGAGTCTGCATCAAAAAAGGCGAAGACCGTTCCTTCGGCCGGAAAGGTTATGGCGACTGTCTTTTGGGATTCGCAAGGGATAATCCTCATCGACTATCTGGAAAAGGGTAAAACTATTACAGGCAAATATTATTCATCGTTATTGGACCGTTTGAAAACCGAGCTGCAAGAAAAACGCCCGCGATTGGCCCACAAGAAAGTCCTTTTCCATCACGACAACGCACCAGCACACACCTCAGCAGTTGTGGTCGCAAAATTAATGGAAATAGGATTCCAACTCGTTTCACATCCCCCCTATTCTCCAGACTTGGCTCCCTCGGACTACTATTTGTTCCCCAATTTGAAGAAATGGCTGGCGGGACAAAGATTTTATTCAAACGAGGAGGTGATTGCAGACACTAATGGATATTTTGCAGACTTGGACAAATCCTATTATTCGGAAGGGATCAACAAACTAGAACATCGTTGGACGAAGTGTATAAGCCTAAAAGGAGACTATGTCGAAAAATAAAAAAGGTTTACCCCAAACACATAAGTAGTTTTTATTTTTGCACGGACTTTTCAAACCAGCCTCGTAGTTATAGTTAATAATTATTTCTCATTTTTTCTTAATAAAACTTGACTTGCAAGTTGACGCTCAAATAATGTCGATTATATAGAACAGAATTGCACCAGTTTACATGGTCATATTTTCATTATTTTCAAATATGTAAGTGTGATATATGGTTAGAATGGTTATTAAGTACCTTATTTAAAAAGCATTTAAGTAGACATTTATGTAAAAACTGGAGAGGTACACGATTGTTTTTGCAGTATCCAATATCCTAACCTTATTAGATACTTTAAATAGACTTTTGACAGTTAGCGATGTCTGCCGATGTCGTAATTTTGATACCATCACATAGAGCAGCTCATATAAAAGTCAAGGCAAAAAAAAAATTGCCCGAATCTGTCCCCTTTTAAATGGGACGAAAAATACCTGATGGGGAGCGAAATGCAAAATATTTAAAAAAAAAATTTAAGATTTGATTCAGGAGATTTTTCGAAAAATAGATTATTTCTGACATTTTATTGTTAAATAATATTGTCTACTAGCGTCTATAGCGGACATAGGTAGGCAGGTAGATATGTAGGTAGGTAGGTAGGTAGGTACAAGGCAGCTTTACCAGGTAATATCACTAGAACAGATGACTATTGTTTACATCCCAGCAAGTTGTCAAAATTTTGTTTACAAACTACCGCATTGAACTACATACCTACATAAAGTGGTTGTTTTTTGAGAGAATGAACTACACATATATATATATATATATATATATATATATATATATATATATATATATATATATATATATATATATATATATATAAAGTGGTGATTTTTGACAATGTGGTGAATTTTCTACCAACAAAATACATGTGATTTTTTCGGCTTTGTTGCTATTGCCGAACTGCTACTACCTGGTAGAGCTGCCTTGGGTAGGTAGAAACATTTTTTGTGTTTTATATATAAAGATAGATTACTACCTAAATTAAAGTTTAGGTAAGGTGGAAATACTGTTATTGGAAATCATATCATATCATATAAGAACGCGATAAATATGTGACTACCCGCAGATAATAATATTTTTCTCACGGAATTGACGTATAAAAGTTATTGATTTAATTGTCATTTACCAGTACTTTATTGTGCTTCGACATAGAGTCTTCATCAACCTCGGTAAAAAAAAAAAAAAACAATATTTGCGAAGTACCTATACAACAAAATGAGTGAATTTGTTGTGCCTCGACGAGTATTATGCGAATTTTTCATTGACTATGGGACAAAAAGAGAAGATATTCAAAAATACTTAGAAGAACACCATCATTTGTCGTCTTCAAAAAGTGAATTAGTTGTGAAAAGTATTCAAAAATCGCTTATATCAGCTTTTAACAATCCCTGGACCACATCTAACCAAACTAAAGAATGAATAAAAATACAACGTGGTTAGACGGTGAATTTAAGGTACAGTTCGACGAAATACCAATGGATATCAAACCTAGAACATCTGGAGAACGTGGACGTCCATCAAAGTCTTATGAAGATCTGTCAGAGAAATCGAAAAAAAGGAAGAATATGGAGTTAATTCAAGAATATGGACTTGAGAATATACAGAACGCATACGTCCAAGGATTGCGGTCTGAAGGAGAATTGGAAGAAGCTTTTGTTGTTTCAATGATGCGGAATTGTGATAGAGATGAAAAAAATATCATAAAGGAAAAATTGTTGCATGAAACTCGCAATGTAACATATTTTACGGCGGATGAAGCTTTAAGTCTTTTTGCTGATTTAGATCTTTCGAAATCACAATACGGATTACTTCGAGCAAGTCTGATTAACAAAAACTTCGATATATTGCCGTCATATAATATATTAACAAACGCAAAAAAAAACTGTGTTATCCTCCACCCTCCAGCATTGAAATAACCGATACAGGCGCTAAAGTAAATCTACAAGATTTGATGGATCACACTACTGCTCGTATCTTAAAAATTGAAAATATTTACAACCCAACAAGAAGAAATCTTAAATTGTTTACCAAATGGGGATGTGATGGTTCATCGGGACAAAGTGAATATAAACAAATTTTAACAGATGAAAGTAACTGGGTCTCAGATGCAAACTTATTTATAGCGTCTTTGGTGCCAATAAAGCTGATTGATACAGAAACAAAAGAGGTTCTTTGACAAAATCCGGCTTGCTCTTCTATTCGATATTGCGGACCAATTATGATGGAATTTGCAAAAGAAACGCCCGAGAGGAAAACCCGTTCGGTGGTCGGTGATATTCGGGGTCAAATTAATAATTTGAAAATTTCTGAGATACACATGGGGGACCAGCTAATTGAAATAAGTCACGAGCGGTTCTTAACTATGGTGGATGAAAAAGTTACACAAGTTCTAACTGACACAAGTTCTGGAGCTGTGTGTACGGTGTGTGGGGCTAAACCAAGCGATATGAATAATTTGGAGAAGATTGAATCAAAGCCAGATAATATGAATGCTTACGAGTACGGTTTGTCGACGTTGCATGCATGGATTAGGTGCATGGAGTTAGTTTTACATATTTCATATAATCTTTTGTTTAAAAAATGGGCTGCGAGAACTCCGGAAGATAAAAAAAAGTAGAGAAGACAAGAAAAAACTTGTAAAAAGTCTATTTCGAAGCCATATGGGATTGCATGTTGATAAACCCCGGCAAGGAAGTGGAAATAGCAATGACGGCAATACAGCTCGACGTTTTTTTCAGAACTACTACTGCTCTTCAGAAAATAACAGAAGTTAATGAGGATCTTATTAAAAGGTTTTATGTTATTCTTCAGACTTTGGCATGCGGTATTGCTGTAAATCCAGAAAAATTTGGTGAATATACTCGCGCTACTGCACAATTGTACGTTACACAATATATGTGGTATAACATGCCTTCTTCATACGATCTTAATACATGGGGAAAGTATAATTAGACATTTTGCTGTTCTGCCTATTGGTAATTTATCTGAGGATGCGCAAGAATCTCGTAATAAAGATTACAAACATATCAGATTATGGCACGCTAGAAAGTGCTCTAGGTCCGCAACGAATGAAGACGTATTTCATGGTCTTTTATTTACATCAGACCCATACATATCAAGTATCAGAAAACCATCAGTCACTGTTGCCAAGGAACTGTTAGACGAAGCCAAGAACCTCTTAGATATTTAAATTGTAGTTTGTATATCAATTTTTTTTTTCTATTTTATGTAGTGGATTAATAGATGTTTGTCATTTTATTATATGCTATTTTCATATGTAATATTAACAAAAATACGAAATAATAGTGTATATCATTAAACTGTATAATTATCAGTCAATAAGTTAAGTAAACTATGTTTTTGTACGAAAAAGTGTCATTTTTATTTTTGTATTATTTTTTTATATATTATAAATAAAATAATTCTCGCAAAAAAGAAAACCGACTTCCTCCCTCCGATTTTCATAGAGTTATCTAAAAATCAATATTTTGGACGGGCAAAATATCCGTCCGATTTCCGAAATTTTTTATGTGTTCAGCCTGTCGACAAATTCTTTCAAAAAGAAGAAAGAATTTTGAAAATCGGTTTATAAATGGCCGAGATATTCAAAAATTAATTTTTCGGACGGACATTTTGTCCGTCCGATTTCTAAAAAAATTTTGGGACCCAACTGCAAGCAATACCTTTCAAACAAAAAAAAATAATTTTTAAATCGGTTCACAAATGGCGGAGTAATATTGGAACAAACATTAAAAAAAAAAACAAAAAAAAGGAACAAAAAAAAATACACACGTGAAGTCGGTTAAAAATTAACAACGAATGTACCATTATTTGATAGTATATACATTAGAGATACTACGTACCAAATCTCAGCTATTTACTTCAATCAACGACAAAGTTACAGATTTTTGAGACGGTACGCACGATTCTGTCCCATAGTGCGGCGCCGCTCGCGTGGACTTGATTCACTATTATTGTCACTGCTTTATTCCTTATGTTACCTAACGTAATAAAATATATCCTAGAACCTGACCAGAGAATATATGTATTTTATAAAAAAACACGTAAATTGAATAAGTGTTTCTTGAGTGCTAAGCGCACTAACACACACGTAAATCGGATAAGTGGTCCTAGAGTGATAAGCGCACTAACGGACAAACAGACAGACGGACAGAGAGTCTTTGCATTTTATATATATTATAGAAGATTATAGATCACCTGGCCAGAGAACAAATGTATGAATTAAAAAAAAAAAGATGTAAATCGGATAAGTGGTTCTCAAGTCATAAGCGTACTAACGGACAGACAGAGAGACGTTGCATTTTATATATATTATATTCTTTGCTACATGATATTGTTCCATATTTAATGATTTAAGCAGTGTATTGCGATATTTTTTTTAGTTTTCGAGATATTACCGAAAAACCAAATTTTTGGTTTTATTTTAGATTTTGTCGGCTAAGCGTACATCAAACTTTAGCAAACATTTTTTTATCCTATTCTACGTTCAAAAAACTACCCGTGATCCAAAATGCAGTCTTTTAACATTTAAGGATATTTTAAAAATCATATTAAATCTGTTATATCATATTCAAGCAATATATTTTTAGGTACACCTTGTAACGATTATTCCGGCTACTGCGACGTCTTTCAAATGTGTAGAGAAGTAGACCCATCTGGGCCTTTGGCAACCTTAAGGAAACTATTATTTGGTGAAGAAAGTATTGCTAGTTTCAAAAAATGGATAATAGAATACTGGTATGCCGTCGCAGCTATTTTGGCTGCTATACTAGCATTATTGGTAAGTACATGTAATATTTAAGCTAAGTATGCAAACATAAAATGTCAATATTTAGCGGTATAAAAATTAACAGAGTTTAAAACTCATAATTATCGGGGATTGTGTTTATGCTGAGCTCCAATTTGTAAAATTTAAGTTTGATCAGTGAGTTAATTGTAAATATGGATATAACTAAACAAACAACATAAAAGTGGATTCAGTTAAATAAAATTGCACTGTACGGAATAAAACAACCTATCTAATATTTTTTCAGACCCCAAATCATAGTAATATTAAGTTCATGTAACGTCAGCAGCTTTAATGAAACGATACATGATTTGTTCAATAGTTAGTTATTATTAAAAAAAACTCTAGAATGTAAATAGAATTGTCATCCTGTTGATAAATAATTTGCGAAAATTCGGGAACAGATAAATTTTCAATAAAATTTCCGATTTGGTTCCCTAAAAAAATTAACTATTGTTTATAGTTTTGGAGCTCACGACCAAGATTTTAGACTCGTCGAAGAGCGGCAAATAAAAATATCACTTATTAAATGTGACAAACTGAACCAAAAAATACAACTTATAGATCCAAATTCCGGTTCCCGTCGTGGTTATTGAGGGGGAAAGTTGCAAAAAAATTTAGGGTAGGTAAACCCATCGCAGAGTGGTAGACATTCTGTATTTAAGTTTTATATGTTGTGAGAATACTATAGCCTTAATATCTGCCACGGAGACCGGTTCTTGGGGGACTAAACCTTTTTTTTCTTGAAAAAAAGAGCCCAGAAAATGAACTTATCGCTGAGTGGCAGATATTTGAGATATAGTTAGTTTGGGACCCAAAAAGAAGTGAAGAAATATTATCTGCCATAGATCCTGGTTCTTTGAATTCCTACGAACTTTTGAACCTGTAGAGTTTTTGGACCCACATGAACTCATTTGAGAGTGGCAGATAATATAATACGAGGTGAAATCTCGAATACCTGTCATGAAGTCCAATCTGCTTTTATCGGCAGAACTTTTGTGTTTTTAACGCAAAGCTTGAGTTATAAACAAATTAATTTTTCCTATTTGCATTGCATATTTTTTGTTATAAATAACTATATATTTTTTTCTATAATAACTTAATGGGGAGTTGAGTTTCGGATCGCAAAGTGTGTGCATGTGAATCGAACGCCCGGCAATAGTCAACTCGTTCAACGAGCATTATTACGGTAGTGTTTCGATCTATTTAATTATTTTGTCGATTGCAAACGAGAGGGACTAGAAATAAAGCAGAGTGTAGTGTTAGAATTAAGACAATAACTAAAAAATTTAGTGGTTTATGAGAATAATTCTGTGAAATTGTATGAAGCTAACGAAACGATAAGCGACGACCTTGGCCGTTTTACAGCGTATAAGGTGAGCGAACCACCGGGACAGGCGTTTCAAAAATATTTATGCGTTATTGCAGCAAAAAAATTAATTAATTTTAACAAAGAACCAGACTCCATGGCAGATAATGTTATTTTTAGTATCTGCAAACGTCAACGAACATATTAAAACAAATTTTATTGGCTCCTCTATGGGTTCAGATGGGTCCATTTTTCTGCAACTTTGGACCGTTATAACTTTAGATTGACCCAATATCCATGGCAGATTTTTCGGACATATTTCACAGAAATGAAGTTATACTCAGAATATCTGCCACTCAGCGATAAGTTCGCCTACCAACTTTTTCTTGCAGCTTTAAAGCGTATTTTCAGGAACAGGAACTAGACTTGAGACTTCAAACTGCCTGGGAAGATTAAGGGAGGCATCATTAACAAAGTGATACTATTATCTGCCACTTTTCGATGAGGTTGCATTTTGGTCGTGAGCTCCCGGACTATTAGTTCTTTCGAAAAAAATGGTGCCATTATTCGTCTTCCTATAACGCACTATCTCTCACTAAACGAAGATTTTTTTGACCAATATCTTGTAAAACGTGCCCATATTAGTGAAACGAGATTTGCCAAAAATAAAAAAAAAAAATTTAAATTTGAGTGTGTTAATGTATGTTATAATTAGAAAAAAAAAGAAAGCTTAATTATTGCAGTAATAGTGGCGCCATAAAAACAGATGAAACCGTTGAAATTCTAACCTCAATCACCCGCCCTTCAATATATATAGCCGTCTTAGATTAAAGCACGACATTGAATTTATTGTTTCGGTGAATTGGATAAAAAGTGAGATGCAGCCGAACCTTTAATTGTCGATATATCAGAAACCGTTAAGTTTAAGTATAGGAAAATATACATACAAAATGTTTACAAATCCCTATAGAATATAAATATTTAATCAATTCTGTATCATTCCAATAAAATTATTAACGTTATTTGACCTTAAAAACTTATTTTCGGCACTCTTTCGGTTGAACCGGAAGTAATAATTTTGTGACCTCAGTCATTATTGCTTTTTATGTAAGCGTATTATTAGCGACCATCAAAATGGCGTTCGTAAGCAAAGTTCAACAGGAGATCTTCTAAATTATGTAACATATGTTTGGAGCAACGCAGTTCAACACTTTGGAGAATCTCAAGCAGTTGCACTTGATACATCCAAGGCATTCGACCGTGTTTGGCATGAGGAGTTGTTGGCTAAGCTACGCTCTTCTGGTATGTCTGAAAAGTTCTGTTTATGGTTCTCGTGCTTTCTCAGAGAGCGTTCTTTACGAATGGCAGTCGACGGATTTCTTTCACACATCTTCACTATCAACGCTGATGTGCCCAAGGCTCTATACTGTCTCCTATTTTCTGTTTTATTTACATTAATGATCTGCTGGAAAGTACCAGGAACCCAATCTACAACTTTGCAGATGACAGTACGCTTTTTTCTCCATTTACTTTGATGGCTCGAACATTGGTTACTCGTACAAATCACACAGGAAGTCGTTCAATTTAACAAAGACCTGGAGGAAATTCTAGCTCGGGGTGATAGTATGTATATATGTATATCAAGGATTTTCTACAGCTGACGCTGTCTTCCTTCTCTCAGCCTTTGATTCCATCCGTTTCTATCTTCCCAGTCTCCATCTTTAAGACCTCTGTCCTCCATAGCCTTGTCCACATCGTCTCTCCACGATCGTCTGGGTCTTTCTCTTTTTTTTCTCCCTATAGGGCTCCACTCCGTTATTTTCTTTATCTACCTATTATCTCCGCTCCGTCTTACATGTCCATTTTAATCGTTTTTCTTCAATGGTGTTTATTGTGTTCTCTTTGATGTTCATTCTGCTTATTTCTTTATTTGGTATTCTCTCCATACGTGTCACTCTACAGCATCTTCTCCAACTACCGCGTTAATTTTAAATTTATTTCTTTTGTTGATCGTCCATGTTTCTGATCTGTATGTCATTTTGCTTTGTATTATTGATTTGTATATGCGTGTTTTGTTTCTCTTTGTAATGTCTTTGTCCCACAGGATCGAATTTAATTGTCTTATGCATGTCCGCGTTTGTCCTAATCTAGCTTTGATCTCTTCTTCTGATGTTGCGTTTTTTCAAATGATGGTTCCTAAATATTTAAATCTATCGGTTCCTTTGATTGTTGTTTCATTATCGACTTCTAGATTTTCTACATTTTCCTCCTTTGTTGTGAGATATTCCGTTTTATTAAAGTTTATTGCTAATCCTGCTTTAGTGTATTCTTCTTTCAGTTTTCTTACCATATAACTGAGGTCTTCCTCATCGTGCGCTATGATTACTTGGTCGTCTACGAAACTTAGAGTATATAAGTAATTTTCTCGTGTTGGGACTCCCATTCCACTACATTTTTGCTTCCATTTTTTTAACGTTTATTCGAGGTATATTTTGAATAGTGTTGGGGATGTAGAGCATCCTTGTAGTAGGCCTTTTGATGTTTGGTGTCTCTTCCCTATTTAGTATATTAGTTCTTTGCCAATGCCATAATCTTTGTCTTGGTATTGAGTCATAGGCGTTTCTTATGTCTATGAAGGCTGGATGAACTTTTCTATTATTTACCAGTTTGTTTTTCATTGTTTGTTTTAGAGTGTATATGTGGTCTATACATGATTTTCCGGCCGTAAAGCCTGCTCGATCTTCTCCAGTTTTTCCTTTTATATTTTCCTCTATAATATTTTTAATATTTTTTTCATACAAACTCCCCATACTCGATATTATGCTTAGGCCTCTATAGTTTGTGCATTTTCTGCGGTCTCCCTTTTTAAATATAGATACTATATAGGCTTTTGACCATTCCTCTGATATTTTTTCTCCATTTATCGTTGTCTGGAACATGTTTCTCAGCATTCGATGTAATTTATTAGACCCGTACTTAATCATTTCGTTTACCACACCTCCAGGCCCTCCAGATCTATTATTTTTAAGTATTTTTATTGTCTTCTTTACTTCTTCATAGCTTAGTGCTATCTCTTTTTTTTCCTTATTCTGTTCTTCTTCAGTGTTCTTTTCTTGGAATTCTGTTAGCAGTTTTTTATAATATTCTTCCTGCTCGCTTTCTGGAATATACTCTATATACGTCTTCTCTCTATTGTTGGTCCTTAATGCTTTAATTATTCTCCATGATTCTCATGGACTCATGGGGAGAGAGTAACCAAGTAGAATTTAATGCTACAAAAATCCAGGCGGCGGCGTTTTTTTTTTTTCTAAAAAGCTTCTCAAAAGCTGGGAATATTATTTCTAACTAGAAAACTTTACACTTCACAACAACTGTTAATTCTATATGAAGATTAAATTCGATAAACGATGGAATACTGCTCCCAAGTTTGAGGCTCTGCTCCCAAACATCCACTGTATTTGTGGGATTCTATTCAGAAGAGCCTGATTGGAGACCCAGAATTGACCAACAACCCTGATTCTTTGGAACATCGAAGACCGGCTGGCGACTTGAGTCTATTTTACAAGTATTTTCATGGAAAGTGTTCCATGAATGTAGCCCGCTTAATTCCTTCCAAAGTAGTGCATGCTAAGACTACACGTTCAGCTGGTTACTCCTCGTACAACCCTTTTCAAGCAGTCTTTTATATGGAGAACCTCATCCCTTTAGAATCATTTGCGCAGGATTGTGTTTTCCACCGGGCACAATTTACAGAGATTAAAGACAAACGTAAATCGCTTTTTCTGTACACGCATCGCTCCTGTAGCGCTTTGAGGATTTGCCTGCAGTACGCGTGTTATGCCCATAAAAGAAAAAATCACAAATAACGATTTTATATTGTTTATAACTTCATTTGTTTTTTGTCAAAATACAACATCGTTGCATTATTTGTCATTCTCCACCGCCATTTTTTCAAAAACTGTTAAAAAGAAATATAAGTTTTTCGATAGAATTAAAAAATGCTGTAATATATAATGTGTTCCATAATAAATGACGAGGTTGATTTCTTTTCGGCTTAAACAATTACTTGTTTTCTCGGTCATATTCTGCACTTATTTGAACTAAACTTTGAACTTAATATCCTTTTTATGTTTAAATGCGAACTTGACTAGCAATCTCGTGGTCACCCGGTTTATCTATTACACTATCATGTATTAAATACACAAGGATAGATAATAAAAACAGATTTGTTTGATCAGATTTTTAGTCAATCATCGCTCCTGATGAAGCTAACATGGTTAGCGAAACGCGCGTCGAGTGCAAAAATAAAGTGTTTGGTGTAGTGGTGATATATACTGAGTAGATTTAAAAACATCGATCGGTTTAGGCTGTTATTGCATTGACAGTTGCAGTATAGCAAATAATTATTATTTTTATTTATTCAAATTTTGTTATTCCTGGTTAGGTGAAAATACTAATCATCTTAAGGGATTATGGTAAACGTAAGTTGGTGTTATAAAGCTAAATATATATAGAGTATTGCTAGGCGCAAATTTTACATTAAAAATTATATATATATATATATATATATATATATATATATATATATATATATATATATATATATATATATATATATATGTATACAGTCGACACTCTATATAGTGAAAGACCAAAATGTTGACCGAAATTTCACTATAGAAAGTTTTTCACTATATAAAGAAAAAATCCGTATATATTGCTATGTATGTATTTTATATTGGTAATCATTTACTTGTATTTTATAAGGTACAAGCAAAAAAAATTGCAAAATTGAATTATTAGAAAAGATTTTATTAAACATTTGAAAGTTTAAATAGTACATAGCATGTACAGGGCTAAATACATACATAAAGTCCGTACGTTATATCTTTACCCGTGCGTCATAGTTTTCAGGCCATATAACAGACGACTATTATATTATTTGTCTCTTTTCACCAATAAATCGTAGGTATTGGTAAAAAGAGACAAAAAATATAATAGTCGTCTGGGATATTGCCTGAAAACTATGACGCACGTGTAAAGATATAACGTACGGACTTTGTGTATGTATGTACTACATACGAAATAAAAAGAATAATACAAAATCTGTTAATACATATGTACATACTACGTACATACGTACTAGGAAAAATAATCAGTTATTTTCTTTTGAACATTACTTTTGAAAAATAATTGTTGCTCAACAAAATTCTCGCATTTATTCAAATGCATAAAGATTTGATCAGGTACACTTTCCTGGCCCCTTAGAGTAGTTCGCACAATGTCAAATGCATTTCTTATTTCATTTTCACTAAATTTAGCAGGACATTCCTTGGTTTCAGTTTCTTCTTCATGATCTTGTATACTTTTTATATCGTCAATTATGTCTTGGTCAGTTGGAAGATCTGTCGTGCCAACATCATTGTCGATTTCTAAAAAATCTGCGTCGACGGTAGCAGTTTTTTGTAGAATATCCCATTGCCTTTTTAAGGTAGCGAGATCCATTTCGTCTTTTTCTTCCCATTCGTCAATTTTTTCAGTAAAACCTGCTTTAGAAAAGCAGTTTTTGATAGTTTTCTGAGAAACATTTTCACTCCATACTTTAGCGACTTCGGTTATACACTCTTTAAGGGTAATCAATTTTTGGACTGGAAGGTTGTTATCAATCGCATTAACATTTTTGTGAACAATTCTGTTTCGGTAATGATGTTTTATGTTTTTTATAATACCCTGGTCCATAGGTTGCAATTTGGAGGTCATGTTTGGTAGAAAAAAGATCAATTCAATATTCCTTAATTTTTTGCTTACAGTAACTGGATGTGCAGGACAATTGTCTATAAACATCACAATCTTTCGCTTTTGGCTTTTCATTTTCGTGTCCAGTTCTTTGATCCATCTTTCGAAAATCTCAGAAGTCATCCATGCATGCATCCACTAGAAATACACGTCGCGCTGGTGCTTCGCATCCGTATGAGGTTCAGCTTGTTACTCCGCGTACGACGCTTTTCAAGCAATCTTTTATATGGAGAACGTCATCCCTTTGGAATAATTTGCCCAGCGCTGTGTTTCCCACCGAGTACAGTTTACAGCGATTCAAGAACAACGTGAATCGCTTTTTTCCGCACTCGTGCCGCTCCTGGAGCGCTTTAGGGACTTCCCTGCAGCACGTGTGCTAGACCAATAAAAAAAAAAAAAAAAAAAAAAAAAAAAAAAAAATGCCTTTTTATTATTGGCGTAATCTAACTCCAGAGATTTAACTCCTTTTAAACAACGGGGATTTTTGCTTTTACCTATGAGCAGTAATTTCAGTTTTTCTGAGCCATCCATGTTTGCTCCAACCATAAGTGTCACCCTTTCTTTACTTGTTTTAACACCAAAACATTTATCACTTTTAAAAGCAAAAGTTTTATTTGGCAAACATTTAAAAAACAAACCGGTTTCATCACAATTGAAAACGTTTTTTGGCTCGTACTTTTTCAATGCACTTTTTAAAACAGTTTCAGTCCAAATGTCACAGTTCTCCTGACTAACGCTTGCACTCTCGCCAGACACCGTCTTGAAAACAATTAAATTGCGAGTCTTCCAGGCACTCAACCACCCTTCACTAGCTTGAAAATTAACGCAGTTAAATTCTTTAGCAAATTGTAGAGCCTTTTGCTTTATTAAATTTCCCGATATTGGTACGTTTTGATGCGTACGGGCCACTTGAAACCATCGTAAAACTGCTTCATTTACATCCTCCTAAGTACTCACCCGTACACGTTTTCGACTGCTTGGACCACTAGTCGTACTGTCGCGACTTTTTATTATCAGAGAGACGCAACTTGGAGAAACACCAAATTTTCCAGCAACATCAATTTTTTTGCAGCCTTTATCAACTTCCTCCAAAACTTTAATTTTCTCAGCTAAACTTAAATACACTCGCTTGGACATCTTACTTCATTCTTAAACAAAAAGAAACTGAACGTGAATTTGCGAATTACCAGGCCTCGACTATAAAATGGGTTTTTCCCGGGTTTCTATAAAATGGGTTATTCCCCGGGTTTCTCACAGAAATCTACCTGATTTATTGCCAACCATTAGGCGTTATAAACGCGTTAAGAACCTTTTCAAAAGAATGCGTCATAAAAATAGAATTCGTGCTAATGTTAGATAAAAATGGGAAATCCGAAATGGCCAAGATCTCAATAAATGCATAAAAATTTATACATAAAATTCCTGTAAAAATTTTATTATATAGAGTGTTACTATTTTACAGATTCACTATATGCAGGGCTTTTTACGTGAAATTTCATTAAAATATTCTAGGTCTTAAAAAAATTGCACTATAAAGAGTTTTTCACTATATAGAGTTTCACTATAAACAGTGTCGACTATATATATATATATATATATATATATATATATATATATATATATATATATATATATATATATATATATATATAAATCCAAATATATATATATATATATATATATATATATATATATATATATATATATATATATATAAATCCAAAAAAAAAGAAGAGTAGAGCAGTCAGAAACCCTAAAAAATTTTTTTTGACAAGCACACTAGTTGGGCTGTATTTTTTCGAAAGTCTGGATTGTTTGGAACATGATGCCAGGGTGGTGCAAGCGCAAATTGAGGTTTTTAAAATAATTATCAAAAATCAAAGAAATTAATTAGCCCATTTTATCTTAAGTTTGTGTTAAAGGTTGATTTTTTAAGTTGGATGATTTTTAATTTTTCTCAGTACCTTTGTATTAAAATATACGAGTGGTGTTTTCGTTTTAAGAGTCACATCGATTTTTTAATGAAAATATAATATCGGGTCTTCCATTAAGGACTTGACAACTTTTTTTTGAAATAAAACGCAACCCATTTGAGACATTTCGAAAATTTTACTATCGGCTTGAAGTACAATCAAAACATTTATGTATGGAATTCGACTTCATTCATATGTCCACCACGGGCACGTTTGCAGCGGTCGATTCGTTGAACCCAATTTTCGATGACTCGGCCACACATTTCGACGGAAACGGCCGCTATCTCTCTTTCAATATTGGCTTTGAGCTCCTCTAACGACGCAGGCTTGTTAGCATAGACCAATGATTTAACGTACCCCCATAAAAAGAAGTCTAGAGGTGTTAAACACACGATCTAGGCGGCCATTCGACGGGACCATTTCTTGATATAACACGTTTACCGAATTTAGATTGCAGTAAGTCGATTGTTACACCCGCTGTGTGGCTTGTGGCGCCGTCTTGTTGAAACCACATATCTTTAATGTCTAGCCGATGCAATTGAACAAAGAAATAACGTTGCAACATGCCTCTGTAGCGATCCATTGACTGTAACGTGACGGTTATTTTCATCAACGAAAAAGAACGGCCCAATGAAACCACCGGCATGAAAACCTCACCAAACAGTAATTTTTTTGTGGATGAAGTGATGTTTCTTCAAGCACATGAGGGTTTTCACCTGACCAATAACGCATATTCTGTTTGTTGACGAAGCCGTTTATCCAAAAATGCGCTTCATCACGAAAGATGATTTTGCGATGAAATTGGTCATCTTCTTCCAACATTTCTAGAGCCCAATTCGAGAACGTACGTCGCTTCATATGATCGAGTGGCTTTAGTTCTTGAGTTAACTTTAACTTATAAGGGTGCAGGCCAAGATCCTTTCGCAAAATTCGCCATAGTGTGGTCTGAGAGATGCCCAATTCTAGAGAACGCCGTGAAAATCGACTGTTTTGGTTCGTTTGAGATGGACGCTTGAACGGCAGCAATATTCTGGCCACTTCGACCAACCCGTTGTCTCACTGGCACGGGAACATCCAGCAGCGAATATGTTAACTCAAATTTTTTCACTAGACTATGAATTGCTTGTCTACTAGGACGAGAATTACGACCAAAAATTGGCGTTAACGCTCTTAAAGTTACAGTCACCGACTCCAAATTTGGGTAGTAAATTTTAATTATTTGTAAACGTTGTTCGTTCATGTACTTCACCATGATGAAAATGTTGACTTTACTGAATGTTTTGACGTTGACAGTTCGGTGATTGGCTTAAGGGTGCGTTCGCAGTGAAATTTCAAAGTTGTCAAGTCCCAAATGGAAGACCCTTTAATACTGCGATAAAAGTTACAGCTCACAAAGTATCAAATATAAAAAGGCCAGGCGAGGCATATTTGTAAAAGCTCTAATTTCAATCATTCAAATTTCGGGCCCTTTTTAACCGCATCACGGAATATTTTTTTTTCAATTGATTACTTAATATTCTTACGTATTCAAATATTAAATACCGATCAAGTGCAAGTCGGACCGTATGGTGATTGCTTTTAAAACAAAACATTTTGTTACGGAGGTATAAAATGATCAATGATTTCACAAAACACACTCCAAATGAGTTTTCAACAAAGTTTTTTCTCCGATCTTTACTGAAAACTGACCACCTTGAAATTTTTGTTTTTTTATATACTAGATAAATTATCAAAGATAACGCACTCGTGATAAGTTTCGTTCAATCTACACTTTATGGAGAATATTCCAAAATTTTTTCATCAGTATTTCTCGAGATAAAGGGGATAGACAGCGATTTTTGGCGGTTTTTTAAAAACATTACGAAGAAAAATATGCGCGAATATTACATTATATATACTTTTGACCCCATATTTTCACAAGCTTTCATCTGACAACCCAGCACTAACCCCTTAAGTTAAAGTTTAACTTTCCAAACTACACGGCTCTGATCGGGCCATCAATTTCTATATTTGTGCCGAATTTCAACTTTCTATGTCAAATAGTCTCGGAGAAAATCGGGTGTGACAAACCCACAGACAGACACCGAAGTGATCCCATAAGTGTTTTGTACGGAACACAAAAAACACTAAATCATCATAGGGTACGGTTACACTGCTCTCCTGCTAAAAAAACAAATATGTTTGATTTTTGTTTTACGAGCATTAACATATAAAAATATCTGTGCTTTTTTGATACCCTCAATTTGGGCTTGCACTACCCTGGTATCATGTTCTAAACATTCCAGAGTTTCGAAAAAATACTGCTAAACTAGTGTGCTCGTCAAAAATTTTTTTGCGGTTTCTGACTGCTCTAAATCCTCTTTTTTTTCAGATGTACTCGTATATATGTATCTACGAGTATATGTATATGTGTATATATATATATATATATATATATATATATATATATATATATATATATATATATATATATATATATATATACACTCCTGGACAAAATTAACGCAACAATATATTAAATCATACAAATCTCTATAATGAATTAATTTTTTATGAACATTGGTTACACTAAAAGTTAGAAAAAACTTATTCAGATACTTTAAAAGTGAATTAGCTACCAAATTTCTCTATAAGATTCGAATTAAAATTATTCTTAAGACCTAATAACAAAATCGTTGAAATTGTGTAATAATGAAAAAAATAAACTGGGACACTAGTAGCAAAATTAATGGTGTAACTGGAACACTAGTAGCGTGTGTTGCCTCCTCTACTTCGGATGACAGCGTTTATGCGCCTAAGCATGCTTTTAATTAAATTTTGGATAAAATCTTGAGGAATTTGCTCCCATTCTCTGATAACTGCATTTTCAAGTTCCCTCAGATTTCTAGGTGCAGGTATATGACGTTTCACATTTTTCTTAAGGTGATCCCATACATGTTCTATCGGATTCAGATCCGGGCTTTTTGGTGGCCATTGCATAATCGGTCTATCAGCTTGATTAAGATAATCGAGTACCTTCCTAGCCACGTGAGATCGAGCGTTGTCTTGAATAAACAGGAAATTGGGCCCCACAAAATGACCGAAAGGCATCACATATTCTATTACAATATTCTCAAGATAGTAAGTCAGTATTCATGGATCTCGTACGGACAGGAACTAACTCTGTGCGAGCATCAAAGCAGATGCCACCCCAGAACATAACAGAGCCACCGCCGAATGAAATCCTTGCAGAGATATTGCAAGGAGCAAACCTCTCTCCTGGTCTTCGCCATACTCGTTCACGGCCATCTGGATGTTTTAGACTAACCCTAGTTTCATCTGTGAAGAAAACTTGTTTCCAATCATCCACAGACCAGTTTTCGTGATTTCGAGCAAAACGTAACCTGGCAACTCTGTTCTCTCTAGTAAGCAAGGGCGCAGTGGCTGGTCTCCTACTGTTTAATCCAGCTTCATTTAACCGTCTTCTTACTGTTTTAGAAGAAATTGTGACATTGCGAACAGCTTCGAGTTCGTTTCTTATTATAGGACTAGTGACAGTCCTGTTTCTTAAAGAATATTGTCTTATAAAACGTTCATCTAGGTCGCTAGTGCATCGTTTTCGCCCTTGCCCTAGCCTTCTAGAATAAGTTCCTACTTCATTCAAGTGTCTTACCATACGACTTATTGTGGAACGATGTTTGCCTAACAAATTGGCAACATAACTCTGACAATATCCCTCGTCCAATAAAACTGAGGCTCGCACTACCTCGTGTTCAGTTAAATTACTTGTTCGATTCATTTTTCTAATTCTTCGGGGTCAAAAATAAAACAGTCTACCACAAAAACGTATTACTTTGAAAAAGGGAACAATTTATAAGCTTACTTTTAAAGAAATTCTATCGCATTATTACAAAAAATTGTTTATCTTCTAAAAAATTCTTTAAAATTGTAAATCTAAACGAATTGTTTTGATTTCTGTCATGAACAACGAAACAAAATATGCGTAGCCTACTATTGAAATACTCGATAAACTTTAAAACTAACATAAGAAAAAGATAAATTAATTTTCAGATTGTTGCGTTAATTTTGTCCAGGAGTTTATATATATATATATATATATATATATATATATATATATATATATATATATATATATATATATATACATATATATATATATATATATATATATATATATATATATATATATATATATATATATATATATGTATACAGGGTGCCCATTATGTATAGAATAATGATTCCACAGCATTTATTAATCACTGTATCAAAAAATATTTAACTAAAAGTTATAGGGTGTTATACGGCGCACATGCTGACGTTGACAATAAAATGTTTTGAACTGTCAGTTCCAAAAAATTACGCCATCTTGATTTTTTTAAAATCGAAAGCCTTGTATATTATTTTATTTTTGAGTCCTACTAAAAATTCTAGATATTATTTGTTTAACATACCATATGTCTAAATTGAACTGTTTTCGAATTATTGTCATTTGAAATTGAAAATAAAAAAAAGACAAAAAAACTATTAATAAACACTCTAGGTTTATTTTTCAGGTAACAATTGCTCAAAATGTTAACGGCGAGGCAATGACCCAGTCTGTCATAAACAGCCTGAACAAAGTTTTGCAGAGAATCCGGGGTGATCTGTGCTACTTCATATTAAATTCTTTGTTGTAAATCTTCTACGGTTTCCGGTCGACTTCGGTAAACTTTGGTTTTCAAATGACCCCATAAAAAAAATCGAGTGGCGTAAGGTCCGGACTCCTTGCAGGCCATTCTACAGCACCTCTTCTGCCTATCCATCGATTAGGAAAAATCGCATCCAAATATCTACGAATATTGATTTCATAGTGAAAAGGTGCTCCGTCCTATTGATACCAGAGATTTCTGTTAGAAATGCCCCATACAGCCACTAATCAGCTTTGCCTAGACCACACATAAGTAAAGGAACCTTAACTCGTATACTGAATGAAGAAAAATTGCATCCATACCAACCCATTCTATTGTAAGAATAATTTGAAAGTGACTACGATAGAGATGTTGAATTTTGCGAGGTCATGATGGAACGAATCATCCTAACCTAACTCATAATACTGTTTTTTCTGACTAGGCCATATTTTGTCTTAACGGAAGAGTTAACAGGCATAACTGTCGGTACTGGCCTACTGAGACTCCCCACTGGATAATCGAGAGTCATTCTCAAAGATCACAAAAGATAAACGTGTAGGCAGGGATTTGTGGACGTCATATCATTGGTCCCTTTTTTATCGGTATAAATCGTACAGGACAGCAATATTTACAGTTACTCCAAGTGCAAGTTATTCCAACTTGTGAAGGTTTTTTTTCCCGATGAAAATAATTTGGAATGGCCTGCAAGGAGTCCCGACTTTGCGCCACCCGATTTTTTTTATGGGGTCATTTGACAACCAAAGTTTACCGAAGTCGACCTGAAACTGTAGAAGATTTACTACGAATAATTCAATATGAAGTAGCACAGATCACCCTGGATTCTCTGCAAAACTCTGTTCAGGCTGTTTATGAGAAATTGAGTCATTGCCTCACTGTTAACGGTAGTCATTTTGAGCAATCGTTACCTTAAAAATAAACCTAGAGTATTTACTAATAGGTTTTTTGCCTTTTTTTATTTTAAATATAAATAAATAATTCCAGTTCAAAAATAATATCCGGAATTTTTAGTAGGACTCAAAAATAAAATAATATACAGGGCTTTCCATTTAAAAAAAAATCAAGTTGGCGTAATTTCTTCGAACTGACAGTTCAAAACATTTTATTGTCAACGTCAGCATGTGCGCCGTACAACACCCTATAACTTTTATTTAAACATTTTTTTGATACACTCATTAATAAATGGCGTGGAATCATTGTTCCATACATATGGGGAACCCTGTATATATGATGTAATACTCGCACAAATTTTTCTTTATATTATTTTTAAAAAAATTGTCAAAAATCGCTGTCACGCACCCTATTTCTAAGAGTACTAATTAAAAAATTTCGAAAAAATTCTGGAACATTCTCCATAAGGTATAGATCGAATGAACATTGTCATGAGTGGATGTTCGATAATTTACCTGGTAAAGAAAAACAAAGATCTAAAAAAAAATTATTTTGAAATTATCACGGTACGGAATACTAACTGCGCAAGTCTGACTTGCACTTGGCCGGTTTTTTAGTGTTCCGTACGGAACACTTATAAGATCCCTCCGGTGTCCGTCCGTCCGGCTGTCTACCTGTCTGTCACACTCGATTTTCTCCGAAACTATTTGACATAGAAAGTTGAAATTTGGCTCTAATATAGGAATTGGTGGCCTCATCAGATCTGTGTAGTTTTGAAAGTTAAATTTTGACTTAAGGGGTTAGTTTTGGGGGGTGAAATCGGAAGTGAAACTAAAAATTTTTTTACTAGATTATCGAGTGGGGTTTCAAGTGAAAGCTTATAAAAACACAAGTTCAAAAATATATGTAATATAAAACATGTACACACTTATCTTTGTATTATTTTTAAAAAAATTGCCAAAAAATCACTGTCTCCTCCTTATCTCAAAATGTACTGATCAAAAAATTTTGAAAAAATTTTGGAATATTCTCTACAGGATGTAGATTGAACGAAAATTATCACATTATCCATTACCTTTAATAAAGTATCTGGTATATAAAAAACAAAAATTTCAAGGTCATCAGTTTTCAGTAAAGATCGGAAAAAACTTTATTGAAAACTCATTTAGGATGTGTTTTGTAAAGTGACTGATCATTTTAAATCTCCGTAACAAAAATTTTTATTTTAAAAGCAATCAACGGACGCAACACTAATTGCGCAAGTCCAACTTGTTGGTTTTTTTTTTTTGTTTATTACATTTATTAGTTCTGAAATTTTTATTTGTTCAGGTCCTGAGCACTAAATATCTCGGCAAGAGACCAAATTCCAAACTGAAGTCGGTGACAATAATGCACAATCAAACTACCGAAGCGGTACGCTTACCCAATAACCAAGACGGCGTCATCATTCACCAGGGGATCCGTTCCAAGGTTCCGTTGAGGAAACGTGTACGAGACGGAAAAAACGAAACGAAGAAGAAAAGGAAAAATTAAAGATAATTCAAAGAGTAACAAAGAAACTAATAAAAATAATAGTAATAATGTAAATAATAACAATAATAACAATAAGGACAGTAATTCGTCTAGTAACAATAACAATATTAATAGCCCGAAGAAAAACTCACCAAGAAAGAAGAAAAGAATCAGCGCTGCTATCGGGGCTGAAGAGAGTGGAAGGAAAAAGGATATTTTAGAAGTGCCTCACAGGTATGATTATATTACACGTAAATAATACATAATAAATTATTATTTTGTTGAAACATCCTCAGTTCCTATATACAAGGTATCCCAAAATAAACTAAAATTTGTTTAGCTGATCGCGCAAATGTAACAGGCAGGGGTGCAAGATGGAGGACATAGGGCAAAAGCACTATCCTTGGAAATTTAGTTACTATATAATTTTTCTGCCAGAGCGAAGCGTACCTTTTGTGTGTACGAGTTTTATAAAAACAACAATTAATGGAGATATCTGAAAACTAAATTTAATAGTAAGAATCCTCGTTCTCCAGAACAATTAAAAGGCAATCTTTGGTAAGAAAGAGTAGCAATTACGAAAGCGGTGTACCTAGCAGTAATCAATAATTTCTTTGCTCGCTTAGAAGTGTTTTTTTAATATACAATAACGTTTTTTTTTTAAATTATACAAAACAACACTATGTTTTAATTTCCAATATATTTAAAATGACTTGACAATTGTTTCACCATACAATAACTTCTTCAGAAGTGAATCAGAAAGAAAAATGTTTGGTAATAATACTGGTTATATAGTGCTTAAAACTATCCTTAATTACAAAAGATTATGTTAATCGTTTTATTATATTATTTACTGACAAAGTTATTTTAAAGATGCAAATCTGTGGTACTATTTCAGAGAACTAATAAAGGTTAAGTTAGGGTGAATGGTTTAAGTCAACCTGTTCGTTTAATAATAGATTGGAGTTTTTTCCGTTTGTTAATTTCAAGACATTGAGGCATATTTAATTTTTTAGATTTATTTTCTACATGCTGGATTTAGAATGTATCATCAAAATTATGGGATTCGTTTATTATATGGGTTGCGTAATGTGAATCGATCTTGTTTTTTAAATAACTATGTTTATGTTCTTTAATGCGAGTTTGAAAAGATCTACCAGTTTGTCCTACGTAGATTTTAGTACAATTTAATAAATAAAATCCTGTTTTTATGAATTTATTATATTTGGTTTTGTTATTTAAAATTATATTCGCTAAGGTATTACTGGTTTTAAATGCTATTTTATTGTTCTTTTTTGTTAAATGTTTTGAAATTGTTCTAGTTATTTTCCCTGTGTACGTGAGTGTGCTAAATTTTCCTTTTTTGTCATCAATTTAAATATATTGGAAATTAAAACATAGTGTGGTTTTTATATAATTTTATTATGATTTTCCAACAAGTATCGGCTAACACAAAGATTTTTTTTTTTTAAATTTAATAATTTCTTGTAATGAATATTTTTGGGACACCTTATATAAAGGGTGATTCCTTATTCTTGAGACTAATTTCAGCCGTGTGTATAAGTGAAACTAGGAAAAATATTTCAAATGCAGTTGCTTATATCGAATAAATTTATTCAACATCTATCAAATAGCATGTTTACATTGCAGCGAATGGACTATTATTTTCGATTTTACGCAGTTTGTTTGGAACGGCATCCATCAGGTGTTGGACGACCGAATCATCGATTGCTTTCAACTTCCTCTTTATTCTGCCAATCAAGTGCCGGTGGTTCTGTGCTTTCCAACCATTTTCTTAAACTTTACGTGAAAGTATTGCCCAAACTCTTTCAACTGGTCGTGCCTGTGGAACATTTGGTGGATTGTCATTTTGCGGTACAAATTCGATTTTTGGACTTTTAAGATTCTTGTGTTTTTTTTGCATAATGACAACGTGCAAGATCTGGCCAAAAGATTATTTTGTCGCGCGCATGATTCTTTTTGATAAACTGCTTCAATTTAGACGAGCATTTATTGAATTGACTGCAACAACACTGCTTGGTTGGAAATATGGAGCTGAAATACGATGAAATGGCAATCCACATCAACACTTCTGGCTCAAATTTCATTTTGCCGGCGTATTTGACGTCGTCTGGTGTTGCTTCATAATCGTCAGTGTAGAATGAATCATTTGCACTGAGAAAACTATTCGAACTATTTTTCATCATCCATAACGATGAATTTCCCATGCATGAAATACTTAACACGAAGTGCACGGCAACATTTTCTTATTTTTTCAGCTGTCTTGCGATGTATTTCGGTGCCTTTGCACATTATTTGTCTTCAAAATTCGATGCACAGTTGATTGCGAAACACAGTATTTTCTCGATAGTTTTTGTCTTTTGTGCTTGATAGAAGATTTTTTCGTTGTTCTTCTGCTAAGAACAGGTCGCCGGCCAGATTTTTTTTATTTTCTGGGTCTTTGCCTTCACTATAATCTCGCAAAACACGGAAATATGGTGGTGCGAGATATTGGCTCATCTTCAAACGCTTCGAGAATTTGCTTCGTGGACAGTTGTCCGAATAAGGAAGCAACGCACTTTTGTAAACCCAGCTTGTGAGATTTCTAATGAGAATAACACAGCCCCACAAAAAAAAAGTGGGGTGGTGGATGCGATATATCAGATCCGTAGTATTTTTGCCCGCTGATCACGAATCTGACGTCAGAATATCGCCATCACATCTCAATTTTTTTCTAACCTCAAAAAATAGGTAAAAATTAGTAAAAATTAAGAAAAATATACTCCTAGTTCTGTTTTCTTCCTAACCTCAATAAATCAGACAGATATAGTGCTTCTCGAATGCAAAAAAACGAATTCAAATTAAAATTCAACCGATTCTTACCAAATTTGGTACACGGGGGCTTTTTGGGTTGCTGATCATGAATCTGAGGTCGGATTTGCAAATTTCAAAATGGCGGATCCAAGATGGCGGACAAAATTTTTGAAAACCAACCGATTCCTACCAAATTTGGTATACAGTTGGGAATCCTCAAACCTGATACTCTTAAACCCTAAACCCTGAAACCTTAGACTCCCACACCCTGTAACCTCAAAAAATAGACCTCAATAACCTTGTAACTTTAAAAATGAGACCCAATAAACTCAAAACCAGGACTTTTAAACCATATACTCTCAAATAGTAGACCCTTAAGCCCTAGAATTGCGAAGGTTAGACCCGCGCCCAACTTTCCTTTTTTTGGCTGTATCTTGTTCTTTTTTCCGCGAATGACCTATTCAAAGGCTTTCTGCCCAAACGCTTTTGAGGACTTGTTTCTCTTTTTAGCGACCAGCAATAGTCCGCTAGCATATGGTCATCCCATCGTCCTTGATACCGATTTTCTATGATTTTCAGATCTTGGTGAAAACGTTCCCCTTGCTCCTCACTGTAGTCACCAAGATTATCTGGGAAATCATCAATGTGAGAGTCCAGGAAATGTAATTTTAGATTCATTAAGCAACCTAATGTTTGAAAATTTTTTACCATTTTCTCGACTATTTCTTTGTACTTAGGACTTTTATTATTTCCCAAAAAGTTTGTTGCGACTTCTTTAAAACCCAAGCAGCTTTTTCAACTTTATTCATTTTAGTAACAAATAATGAATCTTGAAACAATTTTCTTATTTGTGGCCCGTCAAATACGCCTGCCTTAATTTTAGCTTCAGAAAATTTCGGAAATTTTTTATGCAAATATTTGAAACATGGGCCGTTTGTATCTAATGCTCTCGTGAATTGCTTCATAAGTCCAAGCTTAATGTGAAGCGGGGGAATAAGAACTTTTCCTGGATGGTGGAAACAATACATTATTTTCACCAGGAGTGAACGATTCTCTTGTTGGCCAAATTTTTTTCTTATAATGACGTTCCCTGTCTCTGCTATTCCACAGACATTTAGAACAGGGATAAAGTGTAAACCCTGACTGTTGGCCAAGCAATATTGTTACAATTTTCAGATCTCCACGAACTTTCCAGTTATGATCAGCATATTTTATTTTTATCAAAAGCTGCTTCATTTTTTCATATTGCTCTTCCATAACTGTGGAATGAGCAATCGGAATGGGAGCGTAAACGTTGGTATTATGCAGCAAAACTGCTTTAATGCTCCGTTTAGAAGAATCAATGAGTCTCCATTCTTCAGGATCGTATGAGTTATTTTGAAATTCATCCATTAGGCCTTTTACATCGGTACAATATGAAAGTGACAATTCCTCGTCCATTGTGAAATATTTTCGAAATTCTTCATCTCTGTTTCTATAATAAGAAATCGTAGCTTCTGGCTTAAGTAAATGTCTTTTCTTTAAAAAGGAAGCAAGATGCTCTGAACCATCTTTGGATAAGCCTAAATCTCTGACTAGATCATTAAGTTCTGACTGTGATACGAGTATTGGTTCTGGTTTACGGTTGTATTGTAGAAATTCTTTATCTGTGTCACTAGTATATGAT
Organism: Pachyrhynchus sulphureomaculatus; assembly: GCA_019049505.1. Lineage (NCBI taxonomy): Eukaryota > Metazoa > Arthropoda > Insecta > Coleoptera > Curculionidae > Pachyrhynchus > Pachyrhynchus sulphureomaculatus. Next base: position 1,418,064 of record CM032452.1, on the reverse strand, counting down.
AGGTTGTCACTAGAACATTCATTAGTAACAGTGTTTGAATCTTTTTCGACAGTCTCAATGTTTTCGGCATGAACTGATAAGGTGAAATCATTTGTTTCCATAACATCAGCATCAAGTGGTTCAGGAGGCGGAATTAGTTTAGTTGGTCTTGTTACTGTCATTATAAGTAATAGTGCTTTTATTTTTTCGGTTATGCCTAGATACAACATTCATACAAAAGTAGCAATCATTTTCACTGTATGGTCTATTCCATATTGCTGGTCTGGAATATTTAATCGCCTTCTTATTGATGTACAACATTATTTTGCAAGAACTGCAAATGATGTGGGGAACCCAATCTGTATCCTGGTGCTGTATTTCAATGTTAAAACAATCCTTATATAAGGTTTTAATCTTATCCGTTATCGGTGACCCCATTTTACTCAATACGTGTTGACAGCAAATATAACAAAATGAATCACTGTTTTTATCGCACTTATGAAAAGTCCTTGTACCGTGAGACCGTTTTCTTGTAGAATTATACTCTACATGAGCCAAGTTACCCACACATGAAGAGCTACGGTCGCTGGATGACGACGGCTGCGGGCCCGCTTTCCCACCCTGACCAACCGCCGATACTGGGTTTCGGAGTCCCTGCATCGTAATTCTCTTTCTTCTACCTGCCATGACGGCATCTAAGCCGTTATCCAGGGACTCTGCCGGCTAGTGGAGTAACACCGTTGCCCACCGTCACCACGTGGAGGTGCCCTGGATGCAGGTAGAAGAATAAAAATCAACCGATGAATTTTCTCGGCGTTCAAAATGGCGCGAAAACATCTGCCATCTTGAATTTTGCAAATCCAACCTCAGATTCGTGATCAGCGATCAAAAAAATCCCCGTGTACCAAATTTGGTAAGGATCGGTTGAATTTTAATTTGAATTCGTTTTTGCATTCGAGAAGCACTATATCTGTCTGATTTATTGAGGTTAGAAAGAAAACAGAACTGTATGGCTCAATCCAACCGATGAATATTAGCTTAGCGTGTCCGAATACATATTAATACATCTTTGGATTCATGAAAAAGCTTGAATCAATTTTTCAGTAGTATATTTTTCTTAATTTTTACCAATTTTACCTATTTTTTGAGGTTAGAAAAAAATTGAGATGTGATGGCGATATTCTGACGTCAGATTCGTGATCAGCGGGCAAAAATACTACGGATCTGATATATCGCATCAAAAGTATACCCCACTTTTTTTTTGTGGGGCTGTGTAATCAAACGCGCAGTACCGTTACACCTTCAGCGTAAACAATATTGCTATCTGTCAATTGTTCAGCGTTTACCTAAACGCCTAAAATTAGTCTCAAGACTAATAAATGGCCAATAAATTATTATTCTGTTAAAACATCGTCAGTTCCTATATACCAGGTGTCCCAAAATAAATTTAAATTTGTTAGCTGATCTCGCAAATGTCACACGCGGGGGTGCGAGGTGCAACATAGAACAAAAGCACTATCCTTGGAAATTTAGTTAGTATAGAACTTTTTTGCCTGAGCGGAGAGTGCGAGTTTTACAAAAACAATTAGTGGAGATATCTGAAAACTAGACTTAATAGTAAAAATTCTCGTTCTCCAGAACAATTAAAAAACAATGTTTGGTAAGAAAGAGTAGCAATTAGCAATGTGCCTAGCGGCAATCTGTAATTTCTCTGCTCATTTAGAAGTGTTTTTTTAATATACAATAACGTTTTTTTTTTAAAATTTATTATTTTTTTTTTGTAACGAATATTTTTGGGACACCTTATATATTATTGCTCTATTTAAGTAACTCTTTTATCTGTAAATCAGATTATTTTGATGGTGGCGCTCATGGTGTACGACATACCATTGTTATTATTATTTTTTCACCTATAGCAAAGTAAAGAAACTCCCAACAAAATCCAAAAAGAAGAAGAAGAAAGAAATAATCGACTATAGCTCAATCCAGCCAGAGATAGACGGCAAGAATGACAACACCACAACCCCCGTATTGCACACAACCATGACTCAAGAATCCACCGACCCTGTAGGCAAAGTCCATCACTGGCTCAAAAACCAGTATACTTTGCCCAAGTCCAAGAGTACCCCGGTTGGATTGACGACTGTCCGTTAGCCCACACAAGAAATCTACTATACGAGCTTCCAGGCCGGAGAAAAGTAAATCGCGCAGCGTTGCCAATATTCCCAGCGAAAAAGACAAAGTTCGCGTGCAAGTAGTGTACAAACCGCCCTTTAAATTCAGTTTGAAACTTAAAAAACCGGAAAAAACAAGCGCCGTAATAGAACCAATTAAAAAATCTATGCCTCGGACTGCTATCTTAGTGCAAAGCGGCGTTGCTAAACCTAACGAAACTTCCTCCAAAACTATAGCGCAAACCAGCGTTGTCAAACCTAACGATACCGCCGCCAAACTTCCCACAATACTGTTGCCGGTGTGCCCTTAAGGTCGCTGGACACCAGTAAAACTGCTGTGCCGAGTGTTCCGGCGCCTTACGACACTATAAATTTGGCAAATGTAGATATTGATTCAAATATTCATACCGTCCAAAGTGATTTAGAAGTGTTGTTGTCGGATGAGAATGATTATGTTAGCGTGGATGAGTAAACAAAATGTTTTAAATGGTGTGTAAATCTGTAAAAAAAAGAGTGTTTTAAAGCGCCAAAAATAGCCAAATATCGTGTAAATTCGATGTTTTAGAGCAAATAAACATATTTTTATGGCTGTGGACTTTTAACTCTCTGTTTTTTGAGTATTTTTTTGTGATTTTTATGTTTGTACTAGTTGTGCTGATCGTGTATCTATTTTTTTATGACTTACATGACGTTTTTAAGATATATTGAGCTTAGAAAAAAATTATATGTTTTACTTTTATAAACTTGTAGAATTGGGACATTAGCACTCAATTTAAGTGCCTGTCTATATGACTTCTTTGTTCAGAAATATCTTACACGTACCACGCCAATGTGATAGATTTTTTATTAAGATTTTTTGAAATTTTCCATAAACATAGTACTTGGCATAGGAGAAGGGGAAGAACCTATGGCAATGCCAAAATTTTGTTGATAAGAATCACTTACTAGTACAGAATAAGTTGGTTTTACGCAAAGACTAGCAGTATCTTTGGGAAGTTTATGACCAAGCAAATAGCTCCAGTTTAATGTCTAAGTAGTAGAGGCATGTATAATCCAGTCTCGTTTATCTAACTTCATTAATCCAGAAATACTCCCAAAACATGCAGGTTTTGTCAGAAATAGAGACTGCAGAGAACAAATTCTTCATATCCGCAACATAATTGAAAAATCGAGAGAGGACTCCGTCCCTGTAATACTTTCATAGATTTCGAAAAGGCCTTTAATAGGATTAGGCAGAATCATCTTTGGGTTATACTGCAAAGGATTGGAGTCCCAAACCATCTGATTAAACTAATTTCCAGCTTATATAACAACAGCCCAGGTGTAATTAAGAAGGAAAACATATACTCTGAAGAATCTAGGATGGAAAAGGCAGTTAGACAAGGGTGTATTCTATCTCTGTTTATATTATATAACATCTACAGTGAATACGTACTGTGGATAGTTCTGGATGAGTGGCAATAAATTCTCGAATCTGCGATTTCCGTGTTAATAACATTAAATGTACAGGAAGTAGAACAATTATTGCAAAGATTGTAACAAGATGGACAAGGATACGGACTTAGAATTAACTATAAAAAGTCAAAAATAATGATTATATATCGCGGAAACATCTTAGGCCAAAAACCCGCCGCTGTCTCTCAATGTGAATCGTTTGTCCATCTAGGAGAATTAATACATGAAAACGGCGGTACAGAGCATGAGATCAGACGCTGCGCTGTAGAAAAATTACTAAAACTACCAAAGTTAAACTTGTAAACACACTCGTATACTCAGCAAACAGATTGAGACATTCGAGATGTGGTGCTGGCATAGAATGCTTCGAACACCTTGGACAGCTAAAAGAACCAATGCGTATGTTTTGCAAGAAATCCGGCCAACCCAGAGACTATCCAGTATGACATCAAAAAATGTTAAGATTCTTCAGTCAAATCATACGTAGCGGGGAAGTTTACCCGTTAGAGGGACAGATGTTGTCACAAAACTATTGGACCTAAAATTTGAAAACACCCGCGAAATAACCCAGGACAGGTCCCTATGGAGAAATGCCATTAAAAGAGCAATTAATCAGCAAGACATCAGTCATGAGTAACACTGAAATCACTACACATCGAATACTACGTTAAATGAAGAAGTATTGGCTAGAATCGATCTACAATTTAACGTGAAATCCGAATCGCATTGCGACGTGAAAATCGTGTTTAGTTTTATTCTTTCGCTTAAGGTATCGTCATTCGCAAGTTTGTTTCTAACAATATTCAGTGTTTTAGCGGTCGGTACATTTGTAAAAAAATTAACCACGTCAATATTTCTCAGAATATTATTAAAATCATTATCTAGCTCTAGTAATTTTGCTAAAAAATGTTTTAGATTTGTGCTTTAGCATCTGGGTTATAGGATAATCGTTTAAGAGTGTTTATAAGGTATTTAGCTAAAGATGACGTGAAGTTTTAAACGGACTTTCAGTTTGTGGATTTTAGGTAAACTGTAAAAATCTAAAACTTTACTTCTTCTTTTTTCACTTTTGTGAGGCGAATCGCCTGTAAAATCTCGTTTTTGTGATGTTGATTGCCAACTGTCTCGCCATCTCTTGAGGGGGGTCTTCCTGGTAATTTGCCGCCCTCGAGTTTTCCGTTGCGAGGTAATTTCGCCATTCGAGTTACATGTTCATTCCAACCACGTCTTCTGGCTCTCACCTATCGCACCACGTCCCCAACTTTGCATTTCTCTCTTATAGAGGTGTTTCTTTGTCTATCCCACATTGTGTATCCTGCGACAGTTCTAAGAGTCTTTATTTCTGTTGTTCTCATTTGGCTTTTTGTCACGGTGTCATCTGCTCTGGCCTCAGCTTTATAAGTTATCACCGGTCTGACGCAGGTTTTGTATTTTCTGCATTTACAGTCGATGGTTAGATGTTTGTTTCTTCAGATTACTTGTTTTAAATATCCCGAGATAGTGGCTGCGTCGTTGATTTGTAGTCTAGCTTCGTTTTTAAGGTTTGCACTGTTAGATATTCTTGTGCCAAGATAATCAAACTCCATTACTTGTTCTATTGGGGTGTTCTTCACTACCAATTTTCATCGTAACGGTTCTCTGGAGATTGCCATTCCTTTAGTTTTTGTTGTGGAAATTTTCGTATTGGAATTTCCTGCTGTACTCCCAAATATATGAAGCACTCTTCTGTCGTCCTCAGATTCAGCCATCAGGACCGCGTCATCCGCGTAACACAGGATACTCATGTGCTGATTGCAAAGTCCCCAACCACGTGATTTCACAGCCTTTATAATCTTATCGATGATAACATTAAATAATAGTGGGCTGAGACCGT
>CM032452.1:1402583-1407583 GCA_019049505.1 Pachyrhynchus sulphureomaculatus | reverse complement strand
TAGTGCCAAAATTGGTATTTGTGCTTTTTATATAGGTGTTCAAAAAGATATAACTCGTATTTTTATATAAAGTAATTGAAAAAAAGCCAAAAGTACTGTAATGTTTTTGGGAATACCAAGAATAGATTTTTAGATTTGTCTTTTCTAAGATTTTTTCTGCTTTTGTATTTATTTTTTTTATATACAGGGCGTTTTATTAAGATGTATTTCTTAGATGAATAAGCCAAGAACGAAACCAAAATAATAATAGGTCATTTCATAAGGGGCATGGGAAAAGTGCTGAAATTTCCGTTAACCTCCTACTTTGCTCCTGGCGGATTCTACATATATCCCAAATGTGACCAAAAATAATTTCTTCTAAACCACCTAATCAATTATAGTCAAGGTTGTTGATTGTTAATGGGGCAGGTGATTGTGCCTGTTTATCCGTTGGAGACTCCTCTACCTGTGTGCCTTCTTGTGCTCTCGTTTCTTGATTATAGGAGTATTGTTCCTTTAAGAAGAATTGTTAGCTTCCTTCTAATATCTTCATGTGGTAGTTTGTCACCACGATATATATCTCTGAACAGTTTGTATCGATTGTGAGTCTATATATATATATATATATATATATATATATATATATATATATATATATATATATATGTATATATATATATATATATATATATATATATATATATATATATATATATATATATATATATATTCGTATGTACACGTTTATTTCTATTTCATGACATAATCTATCCCATTTTCTGTAAACGTTTTTCAGGTGACAGTGGCCGGTGTCCGTTCCACCGCTAGTTTGATCTAGGCCCCCGTTAAATATAGCACGTGAGTTGTGAGTTTCGTTGAAGGGTCGCCGATTACATTTCTTGCATATCTTTGGTCAGACATTGTAAGCTAAACAATTAAGATGTTGCTAATATGACCATGTCGTTTTCACCACTTGTTTTGGAATACCGAACACAGGTTCTAGACCCCTGTACGGTTTGTTAGCTCCTGTTTATGCTAATTCGTCTATTACCTATTAACAGCCAGTTTTCTAGAACCCATAAAAGTTCAGTCTTGTTGTTCCTGGCGGATAGTTCTTATAGATCACGTTGACACTAAATCGTATTTTGGAGTTGCCTGATGGGCATCCAGAGCTTTTGAGGTGGCTTGACGGTCTAAGAGAATATATATTTCTTGGTTGCCGTAGTACCGTATAATATTCTTATGAACACATGCTTATATTGCGTGAATTTCTGTTTGGAATATTGTTGCATTCGTGGAATGCTAACGCCCTACTTGGGCTTTTCTATTCTGTTCGCAGGTTTTCATACATCGATGTAATAGACCAGACGTGTTGCCATCATCAGAGTTTTTGCCTCCGTGCATATATTTGGATGGCACCTAATTTTATGTGCTTCTCCGAAATTCCAAAGCGTCATCGTATAGTCATTGTTGTACCAGTTGTTTTCAAATTCCCGATTTGTTTTCCTTCGTTAGGCAGGTGCTATGTTAATCTCACTTTTTATGCATATGACTAGGGCTATTAGTTCCAGAATTATTTCCATTACCTGTGGTTGTGGTTCTACTTATAGGCTCGGTGATGCACAAGCAAGTCGATCTCTGCAAACGATTAAATACAGTCAAACGTGACCTCAAACTTTGCAAGATAAATTACCTACTTACAAAAAAATTAGCATGAAAATTGCAGCCATTCTCTAGTTATGAAAGGACATGCGAACCGACGGATATTTATATTGGACTGGACAGTCACTATTTTTGCAGTATTCCCTCCCTCTTCTTCTTAAGGCGATTCTTGTGTAAGACTCTGTACCAAACTTCTCTCATTAGATGAGTCTGTTTAAAGCCGTATTTTGGAGTACCTGAAAATCGTTTATTCCTCTCCACTGGCGGATATTGCGTACCCATGACGGTCTTTTTCGTCCTATCCCCCTTTTTGCCTTATTTTACCCTGTAGAATTGGGCGTTGTGAGCTATAATATTCACCACGAAAAATATGACCTAAGTAAGAAATCTTTCTCCTTCTTATGTTATCAAATAATTCATGCTCTTCTAGATCGGCTCTTTCGATTATCTCTTCATTTGCTACTCTATCAACCCAAGATGTTTTTAACATTCTTCTCAGCATCCACATTTCAAATGCCTTTAGTTTGTTAACAGACGAGATTCTTAAGGTCCACGGTTCAACACCATAAAATAGAATGGACCAAACATAGCACTTAGCCATTCGGTACTTAAGTTGTAGGCTGATGTTTTTGTTACAAAGAAATTTGCGCAGTTTGATGGAAGTTGATCTTGCCTGCTCAACTCGGGTTTTAATTTCCATATCCAGATATCACTTATCATTTATACAACATTCCAGGTATCCAAATTTTCTGCTGTTCCATATTCTGGCCATTTATACTAATCAGGACGTTCTGGATTGGGTTCCTACTAATAACCATAAATATTGTATTCCCACTGTGCATATATTCCAGTGACAGCAATATTATTGAAAGCTAAGTAATTTATCATCGCGACCCTTTCAACATATATACATACATATATATATATATATATATATATATATATATATATATATATATATATATATATATATATATATACAGGGTCTGTCCTAAAAGTAATGAGAAAGATTTTTTGTAGCCAATCAGAGGGGCTGGAGTGATGCAGTTTTCGGCAGGATAGTTCGTGGGGAATCTCGGATAAAGAGGATGTGACGTGACAGGACGGAGAACGGTAACACCTGGATACTGCACCACGACAACGCGTCATGCCACAGCTCGCTTCTCATAAAGCAGTTCCTCGCCAAGTATAAAATGGCAACGCTGGCTCAGCCACCGTACAGCTCTGACTTGGCAACGTCGGACTTTTTTTTGTCCCCACGAATCAACAGGAGCTCGAAAGGGTATCATGTAATGCAATGTAAAACAACGGAAAACGAGGGCCCATACTTCAGCTGTCTACCTATTTTGGTACAATTCGTTGTATTTTTATATCAATCTATCTATCTATCTATATATATATATATATATATATATATATATATATATATATATATATATATATATATATATATACAATTATACAATTTTCATATAAATTCTGTAACTCTCCTGAAATGTGATATTTTATTGATGAAATGACCTAAGAATTATTGATGCTACGTATGTGAATGTATAACGTTGAAATATAATATACTTTTACTTTAAAATATCTAACGATTATTATCCAAGAAATTTGTTTTAATAGAACGCCCTGTATATGTTAACAACACATACATTCCGTACACCACATGTTGATAGTCAATTGTATATTATTGTCTTTGAAGTAATCTTAAGAACCTTATCTGCGCATTAGTGCGATGACGATATTTGTTGTGTTCGTTAAATTGTTGCCAAAATCGCATTGATTTTCATACGCGACAGTCCAAAAATATTTCCTGTCGTTCCGTTATTACGATTTTTATTTACCACTTCGAGAAACGGAATTTTATGAGATTTGTCACAATTTTACCGAGACAATATAAAAGTGTAAACCTAAAGCCAAACTAACTTATTACACTGCGTTAAGATTTTTATAACATATACAGTTACCGTATGTAAACATATCTCGACCAGGAATTTTTAGAGAAAAATTTCTTAATATTGTGGTTTGTAAGTCATAAATCACCATAGCAGCAATTAAAGGCTATTTCTTACAATAAATTACAACAAAATTTAATCTACTGCGACGTGCTTTACAATGCGTTTTTTCTATACTAAAACATCCAGTACCATCCTGCTGTTGAATAGTATAGATGAATATTACGCCATACTATATCTTGAAATTCATCTCCCCGTAAAGTGAAAAAATTTAACCAATTTAAATGTTAAAACCTTTTTGAAATTTTAGATAGTTTATCCCTGATTATAGTACAATGATGTTTCAATCTCTTTCACCTTTTGTCAACATTTAGATATCGATAATGGACATCTTGAGTGTCATTACTACTCTCTATCAATGCTGAGGTTAAGAGAAACATCGTTTTTATTTTACGCTACGTAACGACAAGTTCTAGTTGCGAGTGAAAGTAAAATACGATTCCGGCAACGATTTACTGTAAGAGACAAATCATGTCTAAAACGCACCAGTACGCAATGGCTCTCAGTTTTCGTAATTTTATTTTTCTACTTATTTATTTAATGTACTTATTATTTAACTATTAATAAAAATAACATTTTCTACTTGTGGTTTATTTAAAATAATTTTATACCCAACCATTGCTTAGTTCCGTACAGGAGTTAAAGTCAGTTATGTAGTATAGCCTGTCCCAAAATATAAGATCCTGATTTTTACCGTTTTAAGTGGGCAATATAAAATTCTGACCTTTTGTTTATGAAAGGTTGCAGAGATGGACTTAAGAATTTTATTCATTAATGCAAATAAATAAAATTATAAGTGTTTTTGGAGATGTTTATTTATAGATGCATGTAAAAAAACAAATGGATAAGAAGTACAAATATACAGTTTGAATGAATGGGGTTTACAAGAGGGCACATATGTCATCAGCTGAGGAAATAATCAGTAGTGTTATATTATTTACATAAATATATGAATCTTCAACTCAGTAGACAATTTGAAACCCAGCCCTTTTCAGTATGTAAAATTGTTATTCGTTTATCTTTATTTGAAGGTGCGTTAGTCTGACATTTTGTACTGCTGTCAACCCACCCTTTTTGCACAGTGTCATGGGTATCGAACCATGTTTCGTCAAGGTAAATTATTGGCTAATTCTCTGATCGATACTTTTTAATTTCTTGTAAATAAGTATGTCGCATAATTCGTAATCTTTGTGACTCCATCACTACTTGCCTTTTGTTGATTTTTCGGAACGTGAATCCCATTCTTAGAGTGAATTCTGTGAAGGGTTGATTTTATTTTGTTTAGTGTCGTCACCAACTGCTCTTCATACATAGAATATATTTTTCTCCTGATAACGTCTT